>BQNB010070441.1:12278-33122 GCA_026074375.1 Tanacetum coccineum
AAAATAAGCCACGAAATTTGCTAATCAACCACAAGAATCAAACACAAATCCACGCTTGAAGCTCTGATGGCAATTGTAGGATCCCGTAATCACTTCATAACATATATATCATACACGAATTTGATCTAGAAAAGAGAAAGGAAGTGAGTTATTTTAGAGAGAGAAAGAAAAGAGAGAGAGATGAGAGAATTTTGGAAAGGAAAAGATTTTTATTTTAACAACTAACTCTTTTCTAAATAGAAAAGAGTTTATATATCCCGTCGCGTTAAATGACGCGCGGGACATTTAACTAGGACTCAGGCTCGGGTTTTGCTTGGGATTAAACGCGAAACATATACAATATTAGATTAACTATCGAGCCCGATTCCCAATATTATACTATTACAACATTAACTAATTAAATGACCGAGACTCGTACACGTAATGAACGAACTTCCTGTTCGGCTTAATATTTTGAGGCTAACATACTTTATGTACTGAACAATTTTGGGCTACTGTCAAGGTGAAAACAGTCAATGGGGAACAACAGTTACAAGCCCTAGTGGATGGGAAGAAGATAGTTGTTACTGAAGCATCTGTTAGAAGAGACCTTCAATTGGATGATGATGAATGTACGGATTGCTTGCCTAATGCTACCATTTTTGAAGAACTTACAAGAATGAGATATGAAAAACTTTCACAGAAGCTAACTTTCTATAAGGCATTCTTTTCCCCTCAATGGAAATTTCTTATTCATACTATTTTGCAATGCCTAAGTGCTAAGACTATTGCATGGAATGAATTTAGTAGCACCGTGGCTTCTGTAATTATCTATTTAGCCACAAACCATAAGTTTAACTTTTCCAAGTATATTTTTGAAAGCATGGTGTAGAACTTGGATAATGCTGTTAAATTCTTGATGTATCCAAGGTTTATACAAGTCTTTTTAGATAATCAATTAGAAGGAATGTCAAGTCACAAAAGGATTTATGTTACACCCTCTCACACAAAGAAGATTTTTACTAACATGAGAAGGCAAGGAAAAGACTTTTTTGGAAGGGAAACACCCTTATTTCCAACCATGGTGATACAAGCTCAAGAAGAAATAGGTGAAGGTTCAGCAAATCTCACTGATCCCCATCACACACCCATCATTACTCAACCATCATCATCTCAACCTTAAAAGAAACATAAATCTAGGAGGCCTAAGGAGAAGGACACTCAGGAACCTCAGTCTAGTATTCTTATTGATCCTACAAATGTAGTAGATGAGGATACTATGACACTTAAGTAACTAATGGATTTTTGTACCAAATTACAACAAAGAGTGCTTGACTTGGAGAACACAAAGACTACTCAAGCTCAGGAGATTACAAGTTTAAAGAAGAGAGTCAAAAAGTTAGAGAAGAACGGAGGGTCAAGAACTCATAAGCTCAAAAGATTATACAAGGTTGGTAGATCTGCAAGAATAGTTTCCTCTAATGAAGCTAGTTTGGGTGATCAGGAGGATGCATCCAAACAGGGGAGGAAAATTGATGATATTAATAAAGATGCAGAGATTACATTGGTTGATGAAACTGGAGGCATGATGATGATATAATTTTTAATGTGAGTGATCTTGCTGGTGAAGAAGTATTTGTTGCAGAACAAGGAGTTCCTGATAGTAAGAAAGATGATGTTATTGAAGTTAATACTACTGCTACAACAGTTAGTACTGCCAGTACAATTCCAGTTAGTGCTGCTACAATAACTAAAGATGAAATAACTTTGGCTCAAGCACTGGCAGAATTGAAAAGTGTAAAACCTAAACTTACTACTGCTACAACAGCAACTACTAAAGGAATTCTTGTTGATCCTAATAGAATAGATCTTGCTTAGCTTGTATAAAGCTAAGTTGTATTGAATAAATTCAAAACAACTATGAAAGAAACTTTGATTGTGAATATCAAAAGACTAGCAATCTAGTCCAAATGGATACTAAGAAAAATTTTTAATGAAATCTAGTAATAAATAAGATCAATAACAAACAGTTTACCAACGATTTCACCTCAATATAATACGAACACTCTTAATAGTGTTAGGGTTACAAAACCTTGAAGCTAATTGATATCAAAAGACTTCTAGGTATCTAACTCTATGCCCTATGACCTCTTTTTAAACACCAAGGAGTCCTAACCGGCTTACAATATTTTCCTAAGTTATCATAATCTTCTAAACAAATAACTTATACATATCTTTTACAAAAATATCTCATACATATCACATAAGCAATCTTTATCTTTTCTCTGATAAGTCTTTGATCTCTTCTTTGTCAGCATAAACTCTTCTAGCAGTTGTAATCTTTAAGCAGTTGTAACTTTCACACCAATAGTAGTAACTTTTGTACCAGCAACACTAACTGTGTACAAGCAGCATTAACTACTTAAAAGTTCCTTCAATTCTTCAGTAGAGCAGTACTAAGTTACACTAGCAGTAGTAACTTGCAGTAGTAACATATACTAGCAGTAGTAACTTATACTAGCAGTAGTAACTAGCAGTACTAATATACACTAGCAGTAGTAACTTACACTAGCAGTAGTAACTAGCAGTACTAACTACTTAGCATATTTTTCATTAAGATTACTAACAACACTAATTTATACTTAGCAGCAGTAACTAATACCTTAACAGTCTTAACTTCCACTTAGCAGTAGTAACTTCCAAACAGCATCAAGAGGCTTTTAATCCTAACAATCCTCCCCTAAACTTGATATTCTCCTTCAAAAATCTCAAGTTTCTTCATTAAAAGCTTCATAATCACCAGGAGGATGCTTCCAAACACTTCATTGTTTCTTGAGCTGTTTTGTCATAAGCTTAAGAAGCTGATAACACATTTCATTTAGATGATCAGTTTGAAGCTTCTTGTTTAACATCTCTGTAATTGTTGCTGGTGTAAGGGGATATCTCTTCTCAACCAACATAAAGAGATGCATGTCTTGAAACCTCACAAAGTGTACTCCACAGGAATCAAATAATTTCTAAATCAACACTTTGTTTCCTAGTAGATTTCTCCACATTGTATCTTCTGTATTATGGTCAAACATTGTCCGTACCCTATAGTACTCTCTCATATCCTTCTTCTAGTCTTGTAAATCCATGCTTAGCTTTCACTAATTTCCATAAAGTTTCCAAATCTTCTCTGTCAAAATCTCTAAGCATCTGAATCATTGATGAGTACCATTTTGAACTTCCATTAGCTCTTATGATTTAAAATAGACTGATCTTTCCTTCTTTAGCAATCTTCTAATCAACAATGCTTGGAGGTTTTGTAGCTTTCCTCTTCATCAGGAACAACCTTTATAAGCTTTTTCATCTAAGCTTCTTCTTGATCATCATCTATCTTTTGCTACTTTGCTACCTCTTGTTCTAGCTCTTCTCCTGCTCTCTTAGAACTACTTTCTTGTGCCATCTCTTTTTCAGCTTTCTTTGAGCTCTCTTTCACCAACTCAGTATCCATATCAACAAACATGTTTACCCTTGTCATGGCTTTATTAAATAATTTTTAAATTTCTACAAATGACTTGTTCTTCAATTGACTTTGCTTGTAACCAGTCATGTTTTACAGATAAGTTGACATTGTAGTTTTCTTTTGTGCTTTAGTTGGTGGCTTGTTCCTCTTTTCTTGAGCTCTTAATGTTGCAAAGTGTTTCTTTCTCTTCTCTAAGAGTTCTACAAATAATCTTGCCTTCACTTCATCTGTTAATTCTTTTTGCTCTCTTGCTTGCAATCTTTCAGCCAATAACCTATCAGCCTCTATCATTGCATGCACATTATCCTATGAAATGTTGGCTTCTTCAACTTTCTCAGCCTTATCTCTTGCAAGTCTTGCTTGTTATTCTTCTTCAGCTTCTAGCTTAAAAGCAAGTTCTTCATCAAGTCTTATTTGTTCTTTCATCTTTAAAGGCTTCTCAGGTTCAATCATCTTAGCTTTGCCTTTATCCTTAATGTTTGAAGGTATTGATGTTAGTGTTGTTCTTGTTGTAGATTCACTAGGGTCTCTAAAAGTAATGCTTTTAGCTTTGGGTATTGTTGAAGGTGCTGTTGTGGTTGTACTCTACATTGGCTCTTGTACCATAATCTTAGGTTTTTCACTCTTCAATTCAGCCAATGCTTGAGCCAAAGTGATCTCTTCAGTAGTAATTGTTGTAGCAGCACTAACTTCAGCAGTACTAACTACTTCTTCAACAAATTTTTCACTTTGCTCTACAACAAACACTTCTTCACCATTAAAAACATCTGTATCAAACATTTGATCATCATCATACCTCCCCTGAGTTTCATTAACCAAAATAACCTCTACATCTTTGTCAATGTCATCTATTTTCCTCCCCTGTTTGGATGCATCCTCCTGATCACCCAAACCTTCATCTTTAAAGGAAACAACTTGTGCAGATCTACCAACTTTGAATAATCTTTTCATCCCTGGAGTTTTTGACTTCCTTTTCCTTTCCAGCTTCTTGACTCTCTTTTTTAAGCTAGCAATCACCTTTGCTTGAGCGGTCTTTGTTGTCTCTAAGTCAAGAACTCTATTAGATAGTTTTGTATAAAGGTCCATCAATTCCTTAAGTTTCAGTCTGTCCTCCCTACTTCCAAGTGTGTTAACTCTTGAGAGAGGTGGGTCATTAGACTGTGTAGGTACATTTTCCTCATTAGCAGCCTCATCTGCTATAGGATCTGTAGGACCACTGGATTGAGGAATCTCAATGTCTTTTCTTAGTTTTCTCTTAGATTGTTTCTTCTGAGGTTGTGATGTTGATGGTTGAATGATGGGTGTGTGATGGGGATCAGTTGGCATAGCTGAACCTTCACCTATTTCTTCTTGAGCTTGAACCATCATGGTTGGAAATAAGGGTGTAACTGCTCTAGAGAATCCTTTCCCAACCCTTTTTCATATTACCAAATACCTTCTTTGTATGAGAGGGTGTAATAAAAATTTCATCATGAGTAGACATATCACCAACTTGTTTATCCAGAAAGACTTGCACAAACCTTGGATACATTAGAAATTTAACACTACTATCCACATTCTTCACCATACTTTCAAAGATAAACATAGAAAAATTAAATTTTTGGTTTGTGGCTAAGCAGATTATTGCAGAGGCCATAGTGCTACTAAATTCGTTCCATGCAGTAGACTTAGCACTTAGGCATTGCAGAATAGTATGGATCAAAAACTTCCATTGAGGAGAAAAGAAAGCTTTGTAGAATGTATGTTTCTGAGAAGGTTTTCTATACCCCATTAAAGCAAGTTGCTCAAAAAAATCAGCATTAGGTAGACATTCAATTCCTTTAGCATCTTCCAATTGAAGATCTCTTCTTACACTTGTCTCAGTGATGATCACTTTCTTCCCATCCACTAGGGCTTGTAACTAAATGTGAGTCCCTTTGAATATGGATCTTACTACCTTGTTAAGGGTTGTAGCTAATATGAATAGATTCACATAAACTACAGGAGAAACAATGATTAAGAACACTATAAGCTATGCGGAATCTAACTTATAATGCAAAGAAGAACAATGAATATAGATAACTAAACTTTTATATTGATTGCTAACTATGAGATTGATAATGAACTGATATTGATTGATTTTTCTAACTAGGCCGTAAGGATTCCTTTTATACACTAAGGAAAACCCTAATCCTAGCTTATAAAACGCGTAAAAGATAATGCATATCTTTTCCTATAATATTTCATGCATATTTCTTAAACGGTACTAACTATTTTATACTAACGGTACTAACTATCTGAGCAGTACTTAACATTTTGTACTGTCAGTACTAACTATTACTAGCGGTACTAAGTATATAACTAACGGTACTAAGTTAGGAATCTATATTTCCCAACAATCCTCCCCTAAACATGATTGTTGAACTTGTTTAACTTCATGTTTGTTTGGTTTATTCTTCTTAAGTTCTTGGAGGATGTATCCAAACACTTTGTCAAATCTTGAACTTGATTTTTAATAATCTTTGACATCTTTTGCTATCCTTCTGCAACATGTCTTCAACAGAAACATCTTTATATCAACATCTTTTCAGCAACAATCCAACCAAGTTAGCTTTGTAGTTTTTGGCAAACTACCGGCCATAAATGGATTTGATTTTCCTTTACCAGTAGCCGTTTGCTCTGGATAGTCAACTCTTTATTGAAAAATATGGTGAGTTAATTACCATACAATTTTTGGTAAACTGTCAACCATTAACGAAATTGATTTGTCTTTACCAAATACCGTTTGCTTTTGGACTAGCCAATGCTTCATTGCCATAACATGGTGCATTGATAAACCATATAGTTTTTAGCAAACTATCAGCTATCAACAGATTTGAGTAGTCTTTACCAAGACCTGTTTGATCCTGGACTAGCCAACTCTTAACCATGAAGCAAGGTGAGTTGAAAATCCTACAATTTTTGGTAAATTGTCAACCATAAACAGATTTGAGAAGTCTTTACCACAAGCCGTTTGCTTATGGACTAGCCAGTTCTTTTTTTTAACAAAAATGAAACTTTCGAGGACGAAAGGATCTTCAAATCTTATCAACAAACACAAAACGAGAGATTCGTTAACTCAAATCCCCGGCAGCGGCGCCAAAAATTGATTGTTGATTTTAAACACACAATAATAAAATATATAATATAATACCAAAAGAGCAATTAAGAACTTTCCTAAAGTCTCCCTTAAGAAAAGCTCACTCTCAAATATATATATAATATATAATATACGTATGTTTTCCGGAAAGTATGATTTCCCGGGTCGTTTTCCCAATG
The DNA here is from genome assembly GCA_026074375.1 of Tanacetum coccineum. NCBI lineage: Eukaryota > Viridiplantae > Streptophyta > Magnoliopsida > Asterales > Asteraceae > Tanacetum > Tanacetum coccineum. The sequence goes on from BQNB010070441.1 coordinate 19,063, forward strand.
ATTTGAGAAATTGAAACCTCGCTTGATATTGGATATTGATTTGAATGGGTTCGGAGATTGATTTGGTTTTCTATAACTACTAATTAAAAGCACAATTAAAATAAGTAAATAAAAGCAATTAAACACTTAAACAATTAACGGGAAACAAATAAAATGCGACAAATAAGTAAATACACTAACATTAACTCCTAAAAATGAAAACTAAATTTCTAAACCTAAGATAGGGTAAAAGAAAATTTTTAGAAAAAGAAAAATATTTTTTTGATTATTTTTGAATTTATTATGAATTAAAAATTATTTTAATCTAATTAAATCCTAAACAAATAGCAAATTAAGTCCTAAAAATTGAGAAAAATGATTTTTAAACTTAGAAAAGTCTAAAATAACATAAAAAGTCAGAAAACTATTTTTAAATATTTTTAAAATTAAAATCCTATTTTTAAAATGAAAATTAAAAGCTTAATATTTTTTGTAATTTTATAAAACTTTTTTCTATTTTTTATGATTTTCCGAAAATTTAAACCTTAGAAAAATGATTAAAAATAATCTACTAAATGGAAAAATGTGAAAAATTCATGGAAAATCCTTAATGCAACAAAGAATACTAGAAAAATAAAAGTCACAACTAAGCTTATCAAATAAGCTGAGAAAATAGCTTATTAGGCTACGGCTTATTATTCTTAAAATGAATCAAGAAGGTGATAAAAGGAAAGTGTGTACAAGAGCTCACGGATGAGCTATTGTAGCACACTTGGTTAACACGTTGGGCTTGTATACTAGAGGTCTTGGGTTCGAGGTTGGCAGACACCCCTTTTTGTACTTTTTATTTTTTTTACTTTTAACAAAAACTAAAAATTGGAACTTGAAGTAGACATGATTCTAAGCATATTTTATAAAAACAACTTAAGCTGAAAGCCAAGATTAAGCTCTCTAAGAGCTTTTGAAATCACTGTTACAGAAAGTGAGGGTTTAAGCTCTCTTTTGCTTGTTTGGACTTATAAGCTTGCACAAGCTTTAATATAAGCTCATTTTTCAAACCAAAAGCTGTTCTAGAATCCTAATGATGTGCATAAGCTAAAATTGATAAGCTACTATGACTAAAAACACTTAAGGCTTACTAAAACTAAAGATCAAAGCAGCTAACTCAGAACTAGGCACTTAGAATTCAAAATCTAAATAAGCCAATAAGCTCAATAAGCTGAGACAGAAGTTGAGCTTATGAGAACTTAACAATTACCTACTAAGCTATGAATCCAAATTATTAAAATAACTACTATAAGCTAAGTTTCCAATTTAAAAGCTTAAACTAAGTTACTACTGTTTTTGGTATTTTTGGATTTTTTATGACTTTTTAAGCTGAATGTAATTAAGCAAATAAGCAAGAAATGAGAAATCAAGCTTTAAACTATATTAAGCTATAACTAATCTAAAAATATACTAAGTTTTAAAGCCTAGATCCTACTTAAGCTAACTAAAATGAAGATTAAAAGGCTAACAGTAGTAACTGCTGTTACTACTGCTGGTGTAATTTGAAAAAGCCACAAACACAAGTGTGCAGGTTACCTTAAGGGTAGACCTACACAACACACTCCTATTGAGTGTGTTTGAGCAAACTACAAACACAAATCAAGCCTAAAAGGCTTGATTCAATTTTTAACAAACAAAAATTAAGGAGAAATCTCCCCTGGTGCTGACACAAAGAAATTAAGCTTCAATATGACTTTAAGCTAAAACTAAACTTTCAAACCTCTTTGCATCTTAATCTAATATGAAAATCAAACTGGACAAAGAAAATTTACCTAGTTGCTTTGACTTTTAGAGGTCAAACAAGACTAATCCAAACACCCCTTAAAATCCTTGACATATTCCATTTAGCTTATGATTTGAAAATTCATTACACAAAACTTTAAAACCAGATTACGAGAAGCCTATAACAATCTTATTAAACATGAATCAACAACTAAATTAACTAAAATTTAAGAATTAAAACTATGTTACTATATTTTTGGTTTTTATGAAATTTTTAGACAAAAATTGAATTCTAACGTTCTACATTAACTAAGCTAAGACAGATTAGGATGATGATTAATAAGTACTTATAAGACACAAATAAGCAGCTAGAAACATAATCTAAGAAACTTATAAGCAAATAAGCAATCTATACTTTTAAGCAATTATTTAAACTAAAACTTAAATGACAAAGGAATATTAAAGAAGACTTACAAATGGCTTCAGCTTAACAGAAGCTAAGGCTCAATTGAGCTTAATCAACAGCTCTGGCTTATTAGAAATAAGCCAGTAATAGTCCATGGGATTCCTTCCTTAACTGAATCCCCTTCCATAGCTTAATCAGTCCAAATAACAAGGTAATTTTAGCTGATTTTAATTTTATGAGTAGGTTTAGACTTGTTAAAGCTCTATCTTAGCTTAGATACTAAGAGAGCTGTAATGAGCTTATTGAGAGCTTATGAGTCACAAACAACCTATTAACTAATTGAGAGCTTAATTCAAATGCTTTTAAGGAAAAACTGAATTTTATTAAACTAAAAGGAGTGATTACATTAAGCTTGAAAAAGAAATTACAACTGATTTTAAAAGGAAATTTCAATAATCTACTAAAAAGCTATAAGCTAATCTAGCTAAAAAGGAAAAACAAAAGATACAATGTGTGTGAGAGTGTATGCTATTTATAACACCTAGCTGAACCTTCTAGGCCTTGATTTCTGTTAGACGCTCCTGTCAACATCAACCCTTGATTATTCCCAATGATTGGATCATGATTCTATGCCGTTGGATCACAATTGAGCTCACACGGATTGCCAGCGTGGCAATCCGTTGTGATGCTTTTGTGCTTTCTTTCTGAGTGAATTAAGTACAAAACTTCACATTCCTTGTGCTTTCTCTTCAAGCCACGTGGGATTCTAGCTTGACTTGACCAATGAGAGCTCCTGAAATGACTAATGAACCCTGCCATTTTGTTCTTGACCCCATGAATTGTCGTTTGTACCCTTCAATTTTAAGAAGCCCTTTGTTTTTTACTGATGGTGAATCGGAGGGGATGAATGAATAGTAACCCATCTTGGCGCCTTTTCTAACTGAAACGGGTAAATAAAATTTGAACTTTGGGGTAATGGCAAGACTAGTCCTTCTCTTTGTTTTATAGAAGTGAAGTGTAAAAGGACTTTGGAAAATGGCAGAAAAGGTCCCTGGACTTTTATAAAAAAGGTAATGGGCTAGGGTTTTGGGCTTTTGAATCCGGGTAAGGGTATTTAAGGGTTTAAGGCCCATTTAAGGTTTAAGGGACCATTTTTGTAACTTTTGAAACTTGGAGGGTTGATTTGAAACATTTTAGGGTTTTGTCTTCTAGTGAGTTAACTTTGGTGACCCATAGATGACTGAAGTTGACTGAGAGTTGACTTTCTTTAACTTTTTGACCACTTTTGACTGAAGCTTGACTTTTTCTGGCTTTGGCTTTGAATCTTTGGCTTCTCTTGTGCTCTTCCGTTTCTCGTGTCCGTGTTTGCCCGTTTTTGGCAATTTTCTTGTGATTTTTGATATATCCATACCTGCATACACAAAACACAAAAACAAGCATATTTTTGCCATTTTTAGTCTGTTTTGGGTCATTTATGGCCATTTTTGGTATAAACAGATATGTGTATTTTACACCTATCATGAACTGATGACCATTTGTTGTGTGGTGGTTAGCCAACACTCAAACCCTTCTCAATCCCATTTCTTCTTTACACTTCATTCAGCTGTTGTTTAATGAATCTTATCAAATCTAATGCAGCAGTACTTTCTACCTCAACTTCTAATCTAAAATCAAGCATCCTTTGCAGCAAATCCTTGGAGAGAGGATATGATACGCAATAAGATATATGATATATTACCACAAGAGCAATTAAGAAAATTCCCTAAGGAAAATTCACTCTTAAAAGATATATATATAATATATAATACGTATATTTAACCGGGAAGGATGATCACCCGGGTCGTTTCCCCAACGACTTGTGAAATTGAAACCTTGCTTAGCTTGGATTGTGATTTGAATGAGAGAAAAAATATTTTTTAGTTTCTATAACTACTAAATAAAAGCAACAATTTAAAATGAACAATTAAAAGCTATTAAATACTTAAATAATTAACGGGAGCAACTAAAAGCGATAAATAAGCAAGTACACTAAAATTAACCCCTAAAAATGCAAACTTAATTTCTAAACCTAAAATAGGACAAAAGAAAATTTTAAGAAAAAGAAAAACATTTTTTTGATTATTTTTGAATTTATTATGAATTAAAAACTATTTTAATCAAATTAAATCCTAAAAAATAGCAAATTAAGTACAAAAAATTTAGAAAAATGATTTTTAAACTTAGAAAAGTCTAAAATAACATAAAAATTCAGAAAACTATTTTTAACTATTTTTAAAATTAAATTCCTATTTTTAAAGTTAAAAATAAAAGCTCAAAAATTAAAATTAAAATCTAAAATTGGTGAAAATGATTTTTCTTAATGTAAACCTAAAGCTATTTTTTGTAAAACTAAAAACTATTTTTAGTTATTTTCTGAAACTTTTTTCTATTTTTTTATATATTTTCTAAGAATAAAACCTACGAAAAATCATAGAAATTAATAAAATAAAAGGAAAAATCTGAAAAATTCAGAGAAAATCTAAAATGCAACAAAGTTTAGAGGAAAAATAAAAAGAATGTGTCAGCTTAACAAATAAGCTCAATAAGCCCGTAGTTAAGCTACGACTTATTAACTAAGAGGGAGATGGAAATAAGTTTAAAGATTAAATGGAAAGAGAAGAGGTTGGATGAGCTAATGTAGCACAATGGTTAACACGCTTGGACTATGAAAGGGAAGTCGTGGGTTCGAGTCTGGCAAACCCCCATCTTTTTGCATTTTTTTATTTTTCACTTTTTGCAAAAACTAGGAGTTGGAACTTAAAAAGGACACAATTATAAGCACTTTTAATAAATTGCGTACAAGCTCAAAGTCAAAAATAAGCTCAAAAAGAGCTTAAGAATTAACTGACACAGTAAGTGAGCCTTTGAGCTCACTTTCACTTAAGCACTAGCACAAGATTCAATTAAAGCTCAAATTGCAAACTGAAAACTGTTATGGAAAGCTTATGATGTGTATTAACTAAAAATGATAAGCTACTTAACATAGAAACACTAAAAGCTAACTGAAATTGATGATGAAAGTAGCTAACTCAAACTATGACTCAAAGAGCTAAAAATTTAAACAAGCTAAAAGGCTTAATAAGCTGAGAAATAAGCTACCCTTTTGGAAACTTAACTAATGATGCTTAAACTATAATACTCAATCATAAAAACCTATACTATAAGCTAGTAAATCAAAAATCTAAATCATTAAGCTAATACTACTGTTTTTGGATTTTTTTTGGCTAATTAATGACTTTTTTAAGCTAAATGTACCTAGGTAAATAAGCTAGTAAATGAAAACTAAGACTTGATCTAACTTAAGCTATGACTAAACTATAAGCTACATAAAAATAAGACCCTAGACCCTACAATTATAAGCTAATAATGAAGCTCAAAAGTTCAGCAATACTAACTGATGTTAGTACTGCTGATGCAAAATGCAATTAGTGTAAAACTCAAATGCAAGAATCCTAGAGGGAAAACCTGCACACTTCACACTCTATTGAGTGACTCTAAATTCTAGTCAAGCAAGAACCAAGCCTTATATGGCTTGGTTAAAAGTTTCACAAGTGAAATCACAAGGAAAATTCCCATGGTTCTGAGACAGACAAATTAAGCCATAACTATGATTTTAAGCTAAAGTTAATCCTCAAATTCTTTTTAAAACTTGCTCAAATATAAAATTCTAACTATCCAAAGAGAAACTACTAACTAGCATTTTTGTCGATTTTCACTTAAAAGCTTGCACTAGCTTCAATTTAAGCTCATTTTTGAAAACAAAAGAAGTTCTGAGTAGCTTATGATATGCTTAATCTAATAATGACAAGTAAACTTAGCTAAAAACTCTTTACACTATCTGAATTTAATGATTAAACCTGCAAACTCATATTTTAACTCAAGAAGCACAAAATCCAATTAAGCTAAAACACTCATTAAGCTAAACTAAACTCTAAGCTCTTAAAAACTTATCTATCTACTATTTAACTACTAATTTAGATCATTAGAACAAACACCTTAAACTGGAAATCAAAATTTAAAAGCTAAAAATCTTTCACTACTGTTTTTGGCTTTTGGCTGTTGATGAACTTTTTTATACTAAAAATAACCTAACAAATAAGCTGGAAAACAATAAGTAAGTCCTAAATTACATTAAGCTATGACTATTTTATAAGTAAACTGAATTTTAAATCCTAAGACCTATATTTTCTTAACCTAAAATTTAAACCAAAAGTGACAGCAGTGGTTACTTTGTTACCACTGCTAGTGCAATTGGCAAAGGCCAAAGCACAAATGTGCAAGTGTCCTTAATGGACTAATCTGCACTACAAACTCTTATTGAGTGACTTTAAATTCAAAGCAAGCAAGAACCAAGCCTTAGATGGCTTGGTTCAAATTTTCACAAGTGAAAATAAGGAGAAAAGGTCCCCTGGTGCTGAGACAACTAATTAGGCCATAAAATGAATTAAAACTTAAACTCTTGCTGCAAATCTACTTAAAACTTAATCAAAAATGAACATCTAACTATCCAAAGTGAAAGCACTAAGTTTCTTTGACTTTTGATGGTCAAATAACACTAACCCAAACACCCCCTTAAGTTGTGACAGAATTGATTAAGCTTATGCTTTGACAATTCACTACACAAAACTTTAAAACCAGATTACTAGAAGCCTATAACAATCTTATTAAACATGAATCAACAACTAAGTTAACTAAAATTTAAGAATTAAAGCTATGCTACTATATTTTTGATTTTTATGAAATTTATGACAGAATTAAAAGTACTATAATCTACTACTATAAAGCTAAAGACAGATTGAGATTTATAACTAATAAGCACAAATAAAGAGCAATAATCACAATTAAGCAACTATATTAAGCAAATGAGCAGATCTAAACTTATAAGCAATTATAAAGCAATTAAACTAGAATTTAAAGACAAGGAAAGTAAAAGAAGGACTTACAAGTAGCTTCAGCCAAACAGAAGCTTAAAGGCTCAATTGAGCTTATCATCTAGCTCTAGCTTATCCATTTGGATAAGCCAGTGATTGTCCATGAGAGCTCTTCCAAAGCTAGCTCTCCTTCCATAGCTTATTTGTCCACAAGTTAAGGTAAACAAGTTTAATCTGATTTTAAAGCTTAAGTAAGAATTAAAACTTGATTACAAAAGCTCAATCTCAAGCTTATAGACTTGAGAGAGCTAATATGAGCTTATTAGAGCTTTTTGAGTAAAAGAGGCTTAAGTATGAGAGCTTATGAATGTAAATAGAGAATTTATGACATAAAAACTAAATTTCATTGATCTTAAAAGCTTTGTTACATTATTGAAATGAAAATTACACTGGATAAAAACTGAAATTAACTAAATATTAAGCTGAAATTACTTAAGCTAAAAAAACTAGAAAAAGTAAAAGTCCCCTTGTGTGTGAAGTTGTGTGGCTATTTATAGCCATTCTTTGAAGCTTCTAGGCCTTGCCTTGCTGCCCACGCTCCTTTTGATCTCAATCGTACAATTACACAATGATTGGAGAGTAATTGATGGCCGTTGGATCACTAACTATCTCACACGGATTGCCAACGTGGCAATCCGTGATTGAGACGTTTGTGCTAGTTATGTGAGTGCCTCAAGAGTAAAATCAAGCATCCCTTTGTGCTTTCCCCTCTTCCACGTGGCCTTCTAGCTATCTTGACCAATAAGAAGCCTTGATATGACAATTTTAACCCTGCCATCTTGTAAACGAGCCTCTGAATTGTCCATTTTGACCTTTGATTGAGATTTGCCCCTTGATTTGACTGCTTGGTGAAATGGGGAAGATGGATGAATAGTAACCTGGTTTGGCGCTCTTTTATAACTGAAACGGGTAAATCTTTTTTAAATTTTGGGGTAATGGAAAATGTAGTCATTGTGTTTGGTTTATAAAGGTGTAAGGTAAAAGGACTTTGGAAAATGGCAACATTGGTCCTTGTGGTTATATAAAAAGGGGGGCTAAGGGTAATGGACTTTTGGATCCGGGTAGAGTATTTAAGTGTTTAAGGCCCATTTAAGGGTTAGGGACCATTTATGTAACTTTTGGAAAGTTGAGGGACTTAAATGGTAATTGTGGGTTTATGTCTTTTTATGGTTGACTTTTGTTGACTGAGAATTGACCAAGAGTTGACCACAGCTTTGACTTTTTGATTTTTCCTGCTTTTGGCTTTGCATCTCTGGCTTCTTTTGTGCTCTTCCGTTCCTCGCGTCCGTGTTTGCCCGTTTTTTGACGGTTTTCTTGTGATTTTTGATATATCCGTACATGCACACACAAAACACAAAAACAAGTATATCTTTGCCATTTTTAGTCTGTTTTGGGTCATTTAGGGTCATTTTTTATGTTAATGGATATGTGTATTTTACACTTATCAGGATACCTTCTTTCAACCAACATATGAATGACTGTCCCATCTTCAATGTAACATTTCTCAATTTTTAGGTCATTTTATGACTCCTATTATTTGTCACTATTTATTTTAGTCCGATACGTGTTTACTTTTAATATCTACTTTTAAGCAAAATCGCGTAGACTAGAAATAATCATTTAATCTAAACGGTCATCAAATAAATTAAGGTTTACATTAACTAAGTAATATATAATTATTAAAAAGATAATTATAAACTTTGCGTGTTTTATTTTTATTGGTCACGTAAAAGGGTTTACGTTTCACAATAAAATACATTTGGACACACCCCAGAAATACCTAGACTTACCTAGACTCAAACCAATACCCAATTTTGATCCTTAAACACAAAATTTATATAATTCTTGTGTTAACAAGCCATTAGGGCCGAATATGGGTAAGATTTACCCATACAAAATTCGTCCCATGTGCTATTAACAACTAGAAAGTCCTTAAAAATCTTCTAATGATCATTACAAGTACTAGTACTTCATCTAACTAATTAAAACTTGTCCTAATGATCTCCTACTAGCCAATTACCCAATGGAAAATAACCATTTTCTTCCTTGTTCCTTTGATACCGACACACAAAATCCCTTAGATTTCAAGTATCTAGCAAATCTTGTACAACATTTGAGTAATTAAAACTTGTACTTAAGTAGTTTATCAAGAAACCATTTGATATTAACTAGGAAACCTCAAAACCACCTCTTAAGGCTCGACATTGGTTAGTTTAGAACCAAGGGAAGTAACTAGCTCATTTGCCTATAAATACACACTCACATATACACTTGAACACTTCTTAAACTCTAAAACTCTCTCAAGGCAAAAACCATTCTCATTTCTCCCTATTGCATTCAGGTTAAGTGATAACCGAACCATACACACTCACATTTTCCTTCTAAGGACACAAGGTGTACTTAAGATAGCATACAAGGTTATTAAGAAGGGTATTCGAGCTAAGGGTTAGCATACTACACATCCACTTCTCATGCTAAGAAATATAGGACCCTTGTAAGTCACATTCGAACCCATAACGTTTATATTATCCGTGATACTTTGCTAACTAGTTTTTCATATCGCGTTTGAACACATGAATAGTGGGATAACTAAAGAAAACGCACGTTAATTTCAAATGAACGTGTTATACGCAATGCTATTGCGTATAACAACTTGTGTGGTGATTTAAAATACATAGAACACATGTAATGTGACCTAGTAACAAGCAAAGCATCGAAAATCATTGATATAAGGAAACCACATGTAAACTTTTGTTGTAAACAACATAAGATAGCTTGGGGATACGTACGAGACCTTAATAAGCACTTGCATGTAAAATGCGACGTGTATACATGTTAAATACGCAACATTTTTGTCACTAGAGCACGGTTCAAATCATATAAGGGGTTAGGGAAACTAACGAGCCACAAAGGGCCTTGAGTGACCCAAATATGCTCACGGCTTGGGCCTAACCGGCCCAACAGCCCACGGGTAGGATTCATCGCTTATTCATAAGCTCCTTCGAGCTTAATATGGGACTAAGTAAGCTTATTAGACGCGTGGACTAGTAGAACGCAAGGGGGAAACCCTTAACGGGCCACCCATGGGCTCATTAAACCAAAACAGGTCCAACAAGTCCAATGGAGGAGACCCGCAGCTTATTGATAAGCTCCACGAACTTATTTAAAAACCTAAAATGCTTATCGAAGCTAAATGGACCCTAATACTCACTAGAAAACCAATCAGACCCTTAATGGGCTTGTTAGTCCATTACCGAGTCCAATCGTGAACCTATAAGCCACAATAAGCTCAAACAGCTTATTGGTGAGCTTATACAATTTAAGAGAACTTATTAGACTTAGAAAATGCTAATGGACCTTATTGAAATAACTTGAACTCGTGTAAACTTATCCGAGTTCTTATTTGGCCCAAAAGCCCAATAATGAGCTTATTGGCTTATTGGATAAGCCGAACACTAAAACAAGTTAGTTATGACCATAAGAGCCTAATGAGTCTAGAAAATAAGTTGTATAACCTAAGGAACCCCTTTTACAAACTTTCAGTTAAGGTTGTTGGGCCAACGAACCCAATAAGCTCAAAATAAGCTCATCCAAGCTTATTAATAAGCCAAACAAATTTGTGTAGCTTAAATAAGCTTAACAAATGCTTTAGTGCTTTTTAAAACTTAATCGGACCTTTGAAACACTTATTGGTCCTTAACGGGCCCAATAAGGTCCATTAAGCCAAAATAAGCTCTCCCGAGCTTATTTATAACTGGAACAGCTTATATGGCTTATTGGAGCTTAATAAAATATAATGTTACTTGTTAGAACTTAATTGGAGTTAAAATGCAATTTTTACAAGTTAAGGGACTAAATGTATCAATTTAGAAACTTGAGGATTTAAAGCTGCCAATTCACTATTCTAGTAAATTAAGGGACTATTTATGACACTCCTGAAACTTAAGGGGGCTGTTGGAGCATATAAGGAATTAAAATGTAAATTTTGTAAAGTTGAAGGGCTAAACATGTACAAGTGAAAACTTAAAGGTCTAAAGTGTAAGTGTTACATTTTCATAAACTAAAGGAGGTTGTTTTATAATTACATAAAACTCAAGGGTAATTTATAAACAAAGGTGATTTTATAAACACTCAGCGAATCGGACAAATTATATTCAGATATTTTACAAGTAAACCTCTGATGTAATAAATATGGATATTTATTAATAAAAGTTTATACGTATACAAGGACATGTGAAATCTTATACATTCTCAAGAGCCATCAAGTGAATACAAATACATTAAACCTGTACACCACTACACAAGTGATAACAATATATATATAAACTAGCTATTTATTATAGTTTATACATTGAGTCTTTAGCCTAAATTTGTAGACTAAGACTGGCCGTATTTACTTAGGTATTTGACGGTGTGATTCGTACTTGGATATATATTATCATTCACAGAGGACTAGTTACTAAGGTGAGTTCATAGCCTCATGTTTTTATAATTTCTTAAATGATTTACATCTTTGGGGTGAGAACATGCTTGTTTTACAAATTGGACGTAAGTGTACATTTTATACAATGATTACGTGTTTGCCTAAGTAGCGTTAACACTGAGCTATTATCATGACTTCAATTACTGGATATGTAAGGCGATTGTCTATGTGTTGATCTATTTGGGATTGATCCAGTTTTGGGTGAATAGCTATCACGGCAAATGGTGAGTTGATTACCATACAGTTTTTGGTAAACTGTCAACCATCAACGGAATTGATTTGTCTTTACCAAATACCGTTTGCTTTTGGACTAGCCAATGCTTCATTGCCATAACATGGTGCATTGATAAACCATATAGTTTTTAGCAAACTATCAGCTATCAACAGATTTGAGTAGTCTTTACCAAGAACTGTTTGATCCTGGACTAGCCAACTCTTAACCATGAAGCAAGGTGAGTTGAGAACCCTATAATTTTTGGTAAATTGTCAACCATAAACGGATTTGAGAAGTCTTTACCATAAGCCGTTTGCTTATGGACTAGCCAGTTCTTATGCCTGTTAAGCATGGTGAACTGATGACCATTTGTTGTGTGGTGGTTAGCCAACACTCAAACCCTTCTCAATTCCATTTCATCTTTACTCTTCATTAAGTTGTTGCTTAATGAACCTTATCAAATCTAATGCAGCAGTACTTTCTATCTCAACTTCTAATCCAAAATCAAGCATTCTTTGCAGCAAATCCTTGGAGAGAGGATACCTTCTTTCAACCAACATATGGATGACTGTCCCATCTTCAAGCTCTAATATGTAAACTCCACAAGCTTCATATAATCTCCATCTGACAATCTCCTAATTTTGTTGATTATTCCAGAAGTCACTTTGATCATTTTCTTTTGTTGAGGATTCCATCATTATCTTCAAATCTCCCCAAAGAATCAACTCAATTCCTTCCAGTGTGACTTCTGAGTACTGCTTCATCACCAAGTCATACAAGTGAAATAAATCTTGCCTGTCAAAGATATGTAGTACCTCCAATAGATAGTTGAATGCCCTGAAGTTCCCATTGGCTCTGTAGATAACAAGATAGTCTCCATCTGGTGATGATACCTTGTTCAACCTAGCAATGACAGATTTTCTCTCCATTATTTCACTATCTATGGTACCTTCAAATGTAACAATCTTTAGACACTTTCTGTGTTCATCATCACTATCAACATCTGGTTGTGGTCTTTTCCTTTTCCTAGCAAGCATCTTCATATGACCACCTTTTCTCTTCTTTGTACCCTGCTCTGCTACATCTTGCTTTGCAGGTACCTTAGTTGAGACATCTTCCTTGACAAACTTCTTCTTCTTGTCAGGATCACTAGCTCCTTCATTCATTTCCTTAATCTTTCTTTCATCTTCAGTAGAACCAATAACAGTGAAACTTTCATCAAACCTTTTAACTTTCTCATATAAAGCTTGTATTTCTTCAAAAGTTTTATTCTTCAGGTCTGAGTGTTTCTTGTTTCCAACATGTTTCAAGTAAGTCATCATCTGACTCCTGAGCTGAGTTCTTGTAGGAGGTCTGTTTCTGATGGCAGCAACTCTTTGTTCTGCAAGAAACCTTCTTTGAGCTGCAATTGTATCATGAAGGAATTTTGCTCTTTCTTCCATAGTGAACTGCTCTCTCTCTCTTCTTCTTGAAGCCTTAATGCTAGAAGTCTATCAGCTTCAATTCTTGCTTTGATGTCATCAAAATCTTGTATAAGAGCAGCATTTGTAGCTTCTTCTTCAGCTAACTTTTTCACTTCTTCTGCTTCCCAATCCTCTTGCACCTTCCTTGCAATCTCCTCATCATGAGCAAGCATCTTAAACTTCTTTTCAGATTCATTGATGTCTTCTGATTCAATGTCAGATTCATCTTCTTTAATCTTTTTCTTGCCCTTGTCTTTAGGATCAATCTTTGGAAGAGGCTTTAAAGTTAAGAGAGATCTTGTTGAAGTAGGCCTTGGTCTTTCAATATTCTCTACATCCTTCAGTTCAACTCCTTTCTCCTTTTCTCTTGAAATTGCTTTGGCTTGGCTCATGTTGAGAAGAACTTGAGCAATAGTTTCATCATCTCCAAATATTGTAGGAGTAGGTGTTGGAGTGGCACTTCTTCCTTCAGTTTGATCAACAGTACCTTCATATGGTCTGTCGGTACTAACTTCTTCCTTGTCAGTACTAACTTTTTGCTTGTCAGTACCTTCATCTGGTCTGTCGGTACTAACTTCTTCCTTGTCAGTACTAACTTTTTGCTTGTCAGTACCTTCCACCATACACGTATCAATAAGCTGAGAAGACAGTTCCAGTTGCTGGAGGTAGTTCTGAAACAACTACAGAAAGGTATATGGAAAGAAATATGTTCTCGTAATTGTTGATGACTACTCCCGATATACCTGGACTCACTTCTTGAGGTCCAAAGACGAAA
>BQNB010070442.1:0-20714 GCA_026074375.1 Tanacetum coccineum
CAATTTCAAGATCAGAATCACAAAATTGCCCTACAGAGAACAGATTGTGTCCAAGACCTTCCACATAGTATACTCTGGAGATCACACTGTCACCCACAACATAATCTCCATAACCCATGATAGCTCCAAAGTGATCATTCCCGAATCTGACTGTCCCGATGAACTTTTCTACAAAGATCTTGAGCTTTGAACGATTCCCCGTCATATGTTTGGAACAACCTGAGTCTAGATACCGAAGGACAACCTGTACGACCTGCATTTGAAAACAGTCGAGTGTGGAGAGTGTGGAATTTCGGTTCCCTATTTTTTGTTGGGGTCCTGTTAGTTAGCAGATATAATAGAACATTTCACAGAAAGCTTAGTTAAAGGGCACAGTTTGCCTAAGGCAAATTTTTTTCCTGTCAGTCTCCATTGATAACCATAATTAAGTTTTCCTAAGGCAAATTTCTTTCCTGTGGGTCTCCATTGATAACCAATATCAGCAATTAGTTTGCCTGTTGCTTTCCAAACCCGCTTGGTCTTGTTCAAACTGTTATCAGACAGGTTTCCAAATCTGCTTCCCTTTATTCTAGACAATTCTAACAGTGGGGGTTGCATACATAGAACTCAAAATATTAACAACACACATTTCATGATTTGCTGAGTTTAAACATTTGTTACATGTTTTGCACCTAGATTTAGAATTCGAATTAATTACAACATGCTTAGAGTTGATGCTAGAATCAACCCGATTCACTTTTGTCCATACTGACTTATTTGTCCTAGGGTGGTCTTCTACTTTCTTCTCATTCTCACTCTTAGCAGGCAGGATCCTATTTTTCTTTGTATTGCTTCTAGGCTTTGATCCGCTTACTTCAGTGGAAGTGTTTACTCTTGTAGAATGAATCACAGGGATATTAGTATGTTGAAATTTCTGGTGCACTTCGTGTTTCTGTGTGTTACTAGATGAAGTTCCTGGTTTATCATTAAAAGTAACTTGCTTTTTCCTAGTTACAGGGGTAGAGGGAGCCTTGTAATCTCTTTCATTGAAACTTTTTGGGCAAGTGCCAATCACATATTCTAACAATTCCTGAGATAGCTTAGTGTATTGACAAGCATAGTTAAGTGCATTATCCAGTGGTTTAGCTACTCTAGCTTCCTCTACAATCTCCCTAACTGTTTCTACACTCTCCTTAAGATGGTTGATATAGTTTAAATGAGCACTCCTATTGTTCTTAAGGGGATGAGGGATGGGTTTAACATCAATGGCATACATGCCAGGCGCAAGAACTTTTGGTTTGACAGAGTCACTAGTGACACAAGACACTTTGCTTTTCAACTGAGCCTTTAGACTCTCAATTTCATTTAACATGGTAGATGTCTTTTCCTTTTTCATAGTGTGAACCACGCGTAATCTTAAGGAGTCTCCAATTACTTGTAATGTTTTTTTTTGACCTTTTCTAGTTCTACCTATAACGCATTCTTTTGTAATAAGAGCAGTAAGTGACACATCTTTAGCATTATAAGTTTCACACGATTCGATATTTACATTAGAGAACTGGAACTTTTAAGGTCTCTAATCACGTTGTTCTTTTTCTGAAATCTTGATGTTCGAGATTCTGTGATCTTAAAGATCATGAGTTAAAAATTAGAAGCTTCCTATGATGTTTTGTGATTTGTTATTATCAAAAACTTCTTAAAGATGGTGATACTTTATTGCCTAATTTGGGTATTCACTTTCAAGTTTCGAAATTTATTTTGACTCATATTGAACGTTAGACATTCTGCTTCAAGATCTAGACAACGTGATTTTTCCACATCATACAACAGTTGATTCGACAAACAATTAGCAATCAGATTCTCATTTTCAATGAGAAGGTTTTTCTTTACAATTTCAGCACATTGCTTGTCTATAGTATTCTGGTCCACTTCGTCATTCATTTGATCAAAAATTTCTTCCATTATTTTAACTTTCTTTTAAAGAGGGGTCGTTTGAAAACTCCTGTATAGTAGTTCTTTAGAGTTTTGGAATAAATGGAATAACTTCAGTGAAGGTAAACATCTTTTTGTTTGCTCAACGAACCTCTTTCCCCTTCTGTAACACCTGTTGGGGTGATTCTCTTTTTGCAAGTTTTGTCAAATGCCGGTTAAAAAGTTTCTTGTCGTGAGTAACATAATGGATTAATCTGCACTTGCTTTAGTTGGAAGAACTATGGGGACATGCTT
This sequence comes from Tanacetum coccineum, assembly GCA_026074375.1. Classification (NCBI taxonomy): domain Eukaryota; kingdom Viridiplantae; phylum Streptophyta; class Magnoliopsida; order Asterales; family Asteraceae; genus Tanacetum; species Tanacetum coccineum. The sequence goes on from BQNB010070442.1 coordinate 2,206, forward strand.
GATTTAGGAGTATTGGGAGGATACACTGTCAATGCCTGGAATAGTGGTTTGGAACTGAGGTCTCAGCCTTTTTCTTGTCATTTTCATCTATGGACCAAAATATCTGTTCTAGGGTCAGATTTCTTTGTGGAGCAAAGGTTGCAAGAAGGTTCTCCTTCGAGTAATCTGGGGGGGGCAATCCTAACTTTATTTTCCACACATAGAGGGCTTTTCATTTTCTCCATCATTCTTCTCCTAGTTATCTCAGCTATCTCACGAGTATCCTCTGGAGTCATGTTTACTAACACGTGGTATTTGATTGGTCGTGGACAAGTACATGACCATTATAGAGAGCAGATTGGTTTTGCTTGCCGAAGTGAGATATAAGGGATTTTTGTAGCCTATTGCTAACCTTTTTTTTCTTCATAAAATGATTTTGGTTTTACATAAACATGTGACCCGTTTGAAACAGGACTGATCTTGTTTGTATAATCGATCATTCAACCTTTTCTTTTTAGCCTTTTTATGTCTAAAACCCTTCAAGGAATTTGTCTTCTTTTTGTTTTTACTATCTCTTTTTTCAAAATGGTCTACTGCTTCTGTCTTGGACTTATATGGGCCACGGTATAGAAACTAAGTCAGTATTTGTACTGAATGAGTTTGATTTTAAAGAAGTTTTCCTTTCTATTTTGGTCTGAGATAATTATTTTCATTTTTCATCAATTTTTCGTTTCCTTTCTATCAGTTAATTAGTACTTTACCATTTTTCATACTTGCCCCGACCAAGTTTCTCTATATCTCGCAAGTTCACCTGAGGTCAATAAATCTTTAACTAACCTTGTTTGGCTTATTTGCTAATCTATATCTTGTACACCCTTTTGTTGAACACCCTCTTCATGCATTTCATTTGATAATTGACATTAATGCATAATTCTGTTGACAGAAGATACATTACTTTGTACCACTTTTTCTTGGGTTGTCTTCCAGATACTGTATTATATGGACTATATTACTATCTCGTTATTCTAGCATTATAGTCGAAACAACGTAGTTGTGTTATACATCGTTTTGCATCCTCGTGTACTCATGCGATACGCGTCCTATGATCTAACAAGGGTATCATGATTTGTACCTCACTGGAGGTGATTCGAGTCATGTGATGGCCCGGCTTCATCGTAGATTGGATCTTCAGATGAAAGATTTACCATGAACATGGTCTGTACATTAGGAGCCTCATCAACATCAGAGTCGAATGCATCACATTGATCAGCTTCAAAGATATATGATCCACATAGAGTGCCAAATCAATTCTCGGTAGTGAATCATCCAATCATCTTCAATGTTGGTAACCTGTTTCCTGCAAGATACAACGACTGTTCTTCATCCAGTTACTGTACATTCTCCTGGGCTTGCATTAGTAGCAATTTATCCTTGAAGTAGTCTGATCCTGAAGTCGCTTTGGCCTTGGACTTTCTCGTTGCTATGTGCCTTAGTCCGGTTACAGTTGTAGAACTTAGATGGGTTTGCTTGACAAGATTACTAATGCCTCCCTCTGTTCTGACTCATACATTCCAAGCTAACAATCATTTCCCTCTTGCATTGTTTCTCTATAATAGTTTCCTTGATTATTCACATTGTATCTTCCACGGACATCTTGAAAACCACAACTCTGTCATCTTGAACCGTTAGCTTTTGTCTTGCATTGGACGACGTTCTAAGTTTAATTGTTTGTTTGAGGAAAGATGTGATTTGTAATGGATTGAGTGAGGGAGGGCAAGTGAGTTGGATAAAACTTTCAATCAAGTTTTCAGTTGAAGACTTCCTGATAGTTGAAGTGTCGCGGAGATGGTTTATTAGTGGATGATGAGACTGGATGATTTGTTGGATACTGCTGATACTGAGGCAGTCGACAATAGTGCCAAAGGATATTAGTTGGTTGAAGGCACCTTTCCATCATTTTTCTGTTCTATTAGCTTGTACCCTCAGTTGCTTCTAATAGGCATAAAGCTGATCAAAATTTGACTCCTTTAAACCTCTGTTTAGTATAACTTCAGTTATGAATTCTACTCTCTTCAGGTAACATGGTGTTCACAAAACTTAGAGTTAAGCTGCATTCCTGGGCATGGTCATCTTGTATTGTTTCTATGTCATTAAATAATGACTTCGTAAACTAAATTGTATCGTGAATGGTTTCTCATTTGATTTGACGGAAGTGTTCAAATTCATGTATAAATAGATTTCCCTTCCCTATATCTTTGTTAACTCAGGAACTTCCAGAATCATCTTCTCATTGTCCCAAATGTCTTTGGGAGTCAGTATGTATAGTGGTTGGATGAGTGAGTAGGATGTCTTTTTGGTATACGTTGTAAGTAGGATATTTTGTTGCAAACGAATGTCAGACTTTTTTACCTATCCTTTTCTTCAGCTGAAAAGGTCGTTAAGGACTTCTGAGCACCATTCTGGGACCTTGTTGAAATGCACCCTCAGTTCCTGCAGCAATAACATCTGAGACCGTTCCCATAAGAAATGGACCTTCATTAATTGGACTCATTATATTAACCAAACCGACTACGAAGAATATGAGCAACCCGCCGTCAGTTGTTAGGTAAAGCAAACCCGCTGCTTCTCGTCAACCCGTTGTCTGAATTCAATATCGCCGTTGCTGTCAACCGTCAAGTGTAACATTTTGAAGCGAACCCTTCGTAGAGTTTTCAAACCGCCATGCTTCTGTTCGTATTTTCTAATTTTTATTATTCAAAACCGCCTTCAACCTGTATAACTCGTCTGCCTTATTTAATCTTAGCAACTCGCCATGGACAAAGCAACCCGCCATGTCAGCAGTTGATTATACTATTATATATATTATTCCTTTTCTATTTCAAACTCGCCCACGAAGAATATATGCCAACCTCTCCACAAAGAACAACGAGTTTTTATCACAAAAAAACACCCCCTATATAAATCACTTTTGAACATTTCTCTTGATTTTTTTGCACAACCTCAGTTATTACAAGGCTATAGTAACTAGTACACCAACTTTAAAATAACAAACATCAAAATCTAGAGAATTAAGAAAAAAAAACGAGTTGCAAACCTTAAATAGTCTCTTTTTATCTAAATCAAGAAAGAAATCGCCCCATACACACGGGTCTAATTCATCCCATAAGGCTTGATACTAATTGTGGTTTATCTATATATCATAAAAACGGGGTCGATTCTTGGACTTGGCTAGTTTCTTAGAGGAGAGACGAAACACATGAGAGGATTTCTAGAGAGAGAAAACAAGTATATTTAAATGGAATATGAATAATGATAGCTTGCCTTTCCAAAGTATAGAAGAGGCTTATATAGGTTTTCAAAAATACCGGGTATTGAAACCGGGGCGTAAAAAAACGAAAGACATACGATTAACTATTAAACTATGAACTATTATAAACAATAAATATACGGGGTGACAAAGTCTTTTACTCATATCTAACATACTCCAATCCATAGTATAATAGCAAAACTAACCTAACATATTATAACACTTCTATTCTCACAACAGTCAAATCAAAAACTAACCTAAATCAGGACAGTTAGTGTACCACAATCCGAATAATGGAGCTAAAAATGACAGTTAATTAAAATCATAAATCAGGAGATAATGGATGAAAATATACCATAATGATGTCATAAGAGCACCGAAGAAGAAGGAGGTAGTGATGTTGCGGAGGTGTAGCGGTCTTGGTGGTGATGCGGTGGTTACCTAGATCGAAGATGTTGCGGTGGCGTAGCGGTGGCCTAGTGGTGATGCAGCGGTGGTTATCCAATCGATGTTGTTATGTCGAGATCCATTTTTAGCGATGGTGTTATTCCTGAATTATTTTACACAATACACCCTTTACTATTTTCTCCTTTTCATATAGAATAATTGTTGAAATGCTTACTGAAGTAAGGTTAAGCAAAATCAACCGAAAACCAAACTGAACCCGATAAACCGAGCCAAACCAGAACTAACCGAACTTATTCGGGTTTCTTTTTGGTTTATATAATTATGGTTTTCGATTTTAGTTCGGGTCGGGTCAAAACCTGGGAAAATACACCTAAACTATCTACACTGTTTGGCTAGGTTAATTTCGGTTCGGTTTTCATTTTGCTAGGTTAACTTTGATTCGGTTCTCGGTTCATGTTTTCTTTAAAATCGGTTTTTGGTTCGGGTTTGACCCATTGCTCAGCCCTACTTTGAAGACATAATTCAAACTAACAAGTCATTAAAATAAATATATATTGTTGAATCAAAACTAACATATCAAGTTATTAAAATGAGTTTATACTCAATAATTACGTTATCATACTTTTGTGAAGGAAAAAAATATCCAAAGACTCCCTTATATATGTAGGTTATGATGTAATTACAAAATTATACATGTTAAGTTGTGACATAAATAGCGACTTTCAAGTACGTCGCAAAAATTTGCGACACAATTAGCGACTTGTTTTGTTAGCCGTGTGTTTATGTAAAGCGATAGTCATTATTATTCCCAAGCCTTGTATAAGAAAAACTGTTTAGGGAATTCATTTTAAGCTTATGGGCCTAGGTGTCGGGCTCGAAGACCCATTTGTATTAGGGCGGCCCAAGATAAGCCCCAACGACACATTTTGGGTATTATTTTCTTTGAAGTTTAATTCACCATTACCTAGCATGTTGGGATATATGTGTTGCATTCTCAGTAGATTTTTTGAAGTCACCATTTTCTTTCTTTTAATTTCTCTCTCTAGTTCTTTCTCTCTCTAAGATTTTTCATTTTATTTTCATGTCTTGTGGTGATGAAATAATAGCCTAACATGTGGTATCAAGAGCCAATGAGCTATTGGTGATTCCTTTTGTTGTTCTTCGTTTTTTTCTACTCGTTCTCTTTCATTTTTTTTGGTTCGAAGCTTTGTTTACACTAAAAGATCTTTATACTTTGGTATACGGGTTCTAGTACCTAAGTTATACAAGTTGTACAAGCAAAGATCCAAGAAAACATCATCTTTCTTAAGTTTTTGTAGTTCCAAAGTTTTATGCTCAAAATCTTGATCAGGAAATTTTTGTGTTAAAAACCATAAAGTTTGTGTTTTTATGCTTCTTCTAGCCTTAGGAAAGTAAGTTATACAAGTAAAATCGCTCAAAATCATCAAAAAGTGTGTTTTTAAGTGATTCAAAAGTTGCTTTTCTAGAAAATTTGAATACGGCGATTTATACGCTTGAAGACGGCTGTTTATACGTGTTTTTGAATCCGGCGATTTATACCACTTGTGATCCGGCGATTTATACCACTTGTGATCCGGCGATTTATACCACTTGTGATCTGACGATTTATACCACTTGTGATCTAGCGATTTATACCACTTGTGATCCGGCGATTTATACCACTTTGCTTAAAAAAATTACGGTTTTTTCTTTGGTGTGTAAAATCCTGTGAAATATGTTTTCCCGGTTTCATCAAGAATTGTAAAATCCCGTGTAATCCCTAGAACAAAGGACTTAAATTAATTCAAGAAGAACTCATAATCACTAATCACTAAAACGTTCCTTGCTTATCATTTCACATCACTTTTGCAATGTCAACTCAATAAGACATTTATGCTACTGGTTCTGAAACCCGTCCTCCTATGCTTAACAAAGAGAACTATGTTCCATGGTTATCTCGTCTTCTTCGTTATGCTAAGAGTAGACCAAACGAAAAGCTTATCTATAATTCCATTACGAATGGTCCATATGTCAGACGAATGAATCCTGAACCAGGTGATATAGATCGTGAAGTTCCTATTAATAAAATCTTTCATGAGCAGACTGATGAGGAACTCACTGAAAAGGAGCCTTAATAGGTGCAGCTGATGATCAAGCATTCAGACTATACTTCAGGTCCTTGCCTTGAAAGACATCTATGCATGCTGTAGATAGTTGTAAAACTGCTTAGGAAAATTCTGGTTAGTGTTCAACAAATGATTGAAAGGTTTTTGATATTGGAAGTCAAGAGAAAATGATAAGGTTGTTAATGAATTGGGAAAAGGTTTACTTCTACTGATGGGGAATCGATTGAGTCTTACTATCATCGTTTCTCAAAGTTGATGAATGATTTCAAGAGAAACAAACATTTTCCAGAAAAGATTGCCAGCAATCTCAAGTTCCTAAACAACTTACAACCTGAATGGAGTCGACATGTTACCATTGTTCATCAAACAAAGGACTTGCATACAGCAGATTACACTCAGTTGTAGGAGGTAGATGATCTAAGAGCTGAACGACTTGCAAAAACACATGATCCTTTGGCACTCATGGCAAATTCCAACAATCCTTTCAATTATCTAGTGTTTCACCAAGATCAACCATCATCAAGTACCTACATGCAACAACCACAACCCAACAACAACTATAACCCACAACCATCATTCAACCAGAACTACATGCAACAACCAATGCCAAATCCCAAAGACATAATAAATCCCACTACTGCAATGAACATGGCACTTGTTCTAATGGCTAAGGAATTTAAACTAAACTAATCAACACCAACCAACAACAACCAGATAATTTTTTCAAACCCTCGCAATAGGTAGATTGCTCAACCGGTTATGAATATGGGTCAAGACAGACAGATGCAGATGGTTGGAGGTAATGGTGGAAATCAGTTTAGACAGTATGTTGGGCAAAATGTTAGGAATTAGAATGGGTATAATGCAGTACAGTATGTCGGGAATCAAGTTGTTCAGAATGCAGTTCAAAATTCGGGTGTTCAAAATGTTGGAAATCATAATGGGCTTATTGTTGTTCCGGGGATTGCTAATCAGAATCCGAATGGGAATGGTAATGTTATAGCAGCACAGGCTGAGGCTAATGGTAATGGGATTAATGGAAATTCAATAAGGTGTTACAACTGTTAAGGAGAGGGTCATTATGCCAGCAACTGCATAGTAAAGCCAGGGAAACAGGATGCTGCTTATCTTCAGAAACAGATATAGATTGCTCAAATGGAAGAAGAAGGGATCCAAATCACTTTTGAGGAATTTGATTTCATGGCTACTGCAGGTGCTTGTGAGGAAACTAAGAGAGTAAATGCGAATTGCACTATAGAGAATAATTTGCAGCAAGCATCGTCATCTGGTAATCAGTCTGACAATGCTCCTATATATGAATCAGATGGATCAGCTGAGGTACATGAATATGACCATTATTATAATTATGAGATATTTAATATGTTTACTAAAGAGGATCAGTATACTGAACTACTCGAGCCTAGTCCAGAACCACACTAAGTACAACATAATGATAGTAATGTTATCTTTATGGTTTCTAGTATAGAACAAAGTGGGGGAATAGTAGAACAAAATCCTGCTACTGTTGAGGAAACACATGCTTATTTTGAATCATTATATAATAATTTAGATATAGAGGTTGAGAAAGTCAACTCGGTCAATCGCAAAATGAAAGTAACAAATGCTGATTTGACCACTGAGCTTGCTAGATATAAAAATCAAGAAAAGTGTTTTGAAATTAATCAAGAAAAATATGATAAGCTTGAAAGATGTTACCAAAAGTCTATTTATCAAGAGCAATGTTTTACTAAAAAGATAAATGCACTTCACTTAATTTCTGCTAAAATGATAACGACTTTGAATGAGGAAATTTCAAATCTAAATAACCAACTTTTAAAAGAAAAATCAAATGTTTCTTATCTTCAACAAGAGAAAAAAAGTTGAAGTCTGATTTCAAAATACGCGAAGACGAGCTTCTTGATAAAAAAATTCAACTTGAGAATAAGATAAAGGAATTAGATAACATTTTGGTAAAAACGGGTCAATCGATTCAAACGATGCACATGCTTTCACCTAAGCCAGACTCGTTTACCACACCGAACAGAAAATGGCTTTGGGTTATCAAAATCCTTTTTAGCTCAAGCAAGCTCAGCAGAAACAACAGAGTTTGTATAATGGCAAAGTATTATTAGAAAAGCATGATCCTCCTGCTGTGTAAGATTCGGAGGAGACACTGCAACTTGCTTAAGAGAGTCGCTTAAAAATGAAACAATTGAACAAAGAAATAAAACTGGCAAATTATGCAAAGATTAATCAACTTTCAAAGGTTTTTGTTTCTCAAAAGGCCAAGTCACAAGAAGAGTTGTATTTTTCAAATACTTCCAAAACGACCAGTGTTTCTAAAACAATTTCAATACCAAATGCAGAGTTTTTGGATGATACTTCTCCAAGTGTTGCATGGAAATTTATTAATGAGGTAAAAAGCACAATTGTGACTCTTCAACGTGTTGTAAAACAAAAAATGACATTAGATATACACAATTGGTCGTCTTCTGCTCATCAAGAGCTTCACAAAATTGTAAAAGATGAAAATTTTCCTATCGTTAACCAAGTTGATGCTAGAGTTCAAAATTTCGAAATACAATTTTTGAAAGAAGCAGCTAAATTTGTTCGAGACTTCAAATCTCTTGCAAAAGAAGCTGATGAATCTCTTGCTAAGCACAAGGCTTTAGAATTTGAAATCGAGTGTCTCTTGAGAGCAGTTGTCAGTCAGGATATTATTTCAATTGTGCAAAATCCTACTGTTGTTGATACATCAAATCTCCAAGCTGAGCTTGATCGTACGAAATAAAAACTTGAAACTTGCATTATTTTAAAGGAAAAAGAATACGATGTTCTTTGGAATAATTGGTACAAAAAATGCGAAGAATAAAAATATGACAAGATTTCGTATGATAAAGCCTATAATGACATGCAACAAAAGATCGAACGGTTGCAAGATTAGTTAGGAGATCTCAAGGGCAAGAGTAAGGATACTCCATGTATATTAGATACCCTTGATCCTTTGTTTTAGAAACTAGAAGATGAGAAAGTGTTAGCCCTAAAATATGGTGACTAATCCGGAATTACATTTATCATTTATAGTCGGGTTGGGTTAGTTTAGCTAGTCGATGTCGGGACTATAAATACCCCCTCCATACTTCCATGGAGGGGTAGAAGTTTACATTTGTAAAAGTGTGAGTGTGTGTTGTTTCTCTCTCTAGAAAACACACACACTCTTTCCTTTCTCTCTCTAATAAAATGGCTTACTTTCATTTCTATCCTTCCCGACCTCCGGATCGTCTTTTGTTAATGAAATCTTATTGTTAACAATTGGCATCAGAGCCTAAGAGCTTATCGTGATCGTTGTTTGCTGAATTAGAGGTGTTCGTGGTGGGTTTTTTTTGGTAAGAAACTCAAACCGAACGCACTCTTTTTTGCTTACTTTTTGATATAAAACATGTGTTTTACGACGATCAACTTGTACTTTTGTTAGTCTTATATGTACTAGCAACTTATTTGGGTATCAAAACACGTTTTTGGATCAAAAATTTCTGGGTTTTTGAAGAATTTTTGAAGACAGCGAAACATGTTTGAAGGAAGCGAAATGTGTTTTGAAGACAGCGAAACATGTTTGAAGGGAGCGAAATGTGTTCTTGAATGGAGCGAAATATGTATTTTGGAGCGAAATATGTATTATTAAGCGAAATATGCAGGTCAAGTCACATTCCGAGCGAAATATGCAAAATTTCTTCAAGCGAAACATGTTGGAAGAGTTCAAGCGAAATGTGCAATTTCCTGTCAAGCGAAATGTGCAATTTTTTCTCAAGCGAAACATGTTTCTTAAACCAAGCGAAATGTGTAATTTCCTTAAACCAAGCGAAATGTGTAGATTTCAAGCGAAATATGCAGGTCTGTTTCTCAAGCGAAATATGTTGAAATGTGCCAAGCGAAACATGACACTGTTTAAGGAAATTTTATGTTTTGAAAACCTAATTTCCCGAAAAAACAATTCGAAACACGATCTTGATCTGTGGTTTTTTGTGCCGTAACTTGGGTTGCTTTTGATTTTTTACCGAGTTGATTTGAATGTATGGGGGCGTAAGTTTCGGGACAATGGCTTCGATAATACTTAGAAAAGAAAAACAAAAGTAGCTAAAATGTTTCAAAAAAGTTCCGCTAACACAAAATAAACCAATAAGCCAAGAGTTTAGAGACCCTAAAAAACGGTAGAGGTCCACAACAGAGAAGACTTGGCTTCAATAAGGACCTAGTACACCTAGATCTTGCCTTAGGTGGTACCAACTGGAAAGAATGTTTGAACCTTAAAAGGATAGATTTATAGTAACCAGTGTATCTGAGTATCAATCTAACTGATCTAAAGGTGATAATGCATGTACTTCTAACCCTCAGGAACCGATCAGCAGATGGTTTCCAAATTCAACTTTCTCTATGACAGGTGGTCAAAATTGGTTTGATACTCTGCTAATTCCACTGCCCTATAGTCGCCGATGTGAGGCACTACTATCAAGTAGATGACAGAGATATCAAGTAGCATGCATATGGAAACAGGTATCAACCACTTAATGTATGCTGCTTTGAGTCTTCGTGATTCATACTCGAGTAAGACAAGCTTGTGTTGTGTAAAACTAATTAACCCCACCCCAAACAGAGCGTCCCCTCCCTCACCACCAATCTCCCGTATGTCAAAGATGTTCCCCGACTAGCGATCATAAACTCTTTCATGTGACGCACATACAAACTCCCTCCCCCCTAATATACGCCTCCATCCCTCCACACCTCGGTCACTCACAATAGAGGCAGAAGGCTCAAAACCAAGGGTCGGAAGTTACAGGGAGTCATGTGATGTTTTTAATGGTGAGGAGTGTGTAGCGCCTCTGTTCGCGCTTTACCTTTTTAAAAAGAAGAGAATATTCTTGTTTTACTTCTGTGGGATATGTTAGTCTCGTAGTCAATGATAGAGTTGGCAAAGTGCTTAGGATTTATGTTTTTCCTAAATCAGAGTACCGACAGTACCATAATAGTTAGTACTGATATAGTTCTAGTTATAGTTAGTACTGACAGTACAAAGTGTTAAGTACTGATCAGTTAGTTAGTACCGATAGTAGAAAATAGTTAGTACCGTTTAAGAGAGATATGTATGAGATATTTTAGGAAAAGATATGTATGTGTTTTGTAAGCCTGTTAGGGTTTATCCTTAGTTTATAAAAGGATCCCTCTTGGCATAGTTAGATACGACTCTCAAGATATCTCATAGCAAAATCATATCTTAATAGTTAGTAATCTGTAATCATTCAAAGCAGATTAATAGAAGTTATTATTTAGTTCTTCATTGTTTTTCTTAGTACTTGTGTTAAGATTCCGCATTAACACATAGTATTCATAATCAGTGTTTCTATATAGTCAAATGTATTTATACATCTTGGCTATCATCCTTAATAGGCTGCAGAGATCTATTCCTAAGGGACTCACAGTAATGCAGGACTCCTTTATCTTGTGTTGGGTATTATCATGACACATAGTGTCCATTTGATTATCTCCTTCATTTAGATTTCGCTATAGTAGACATCATTGTGGTTTGATGATATCCATTCTCGTTACGCCTAGCGTTTACGCCTTAGCGGGGTGTAACAATATACTCAGCAAGAGTATTCTTTTGTCCAAGTGAAATAATTGAATCCATTTCAATGTGATAAGATTAAGATGATCGTACAGTGATTGGAGATTGTTGTGTTAAAGTGAGTATTGATTAATGAAGTTGAGTCTTTTGGAATACACGGGATTTTAGTATTCTTGATAAAACCGGGAAATCAAGTTTTCACAAGATTTTACAAATCAAAGAACAACCGTATAATTCACCTAATAAACGTGTATAGATCACCCAAGCAAAGCGTATAATTCACCTAAGCAAATTATGTACAAATCTCCTTAAGGAAATGAATATGTATAATTTGCCCTTGGAAAGAAACCACGTATAAATCGCCCTTGCAAATGAGTGTGTATAAATCACCTGTAGTAAAGAGACTTGTATAAATCGCCTTAACAAACTATACATATAAATCGCCTGTTGTAAAGGGACTTGTATAAATCGCCTATAGTAACAATACGTATAAATCGCCTATGCAAAGTTACGTATAAATCACCTGTGTTAACGGGACTTGTATAAATCGCCTTCACAACGTATACGTATAAATCGCTTGTGGTAACAATACGTATAAATCGCCTATGGAACAAACGTATAAATCGCCTTAACAAGGAACTACGTATAATTAGCCTATGTAGCACGTATAAATCGCCCAAAACACTACGAAACTCAAAAAACAAAAATCTTAAAAAGACTCACTTTTTGACGTTTTTACCCGATTTTTCTTGTACTTCTTACCTATCTAAGACTATTAGAACCTTAAAAACACAAACTTTAATGTTTTTGACACGAAAGATTTGAAATCAAGATTCTTGGTGCAAAACCCTTTTTTTAACCAAAAAGACTAAAAAAGATGATATTTTTTATGGTTTTTGAAAGATTTTCTTGTACTTCTAGTCTATACTAAGATAACTAAGAAAGAAAGTTAAAAGCTTTATGGTTTTTAAACCCTCAAAAAGTGAAAACTCTTTGATGGATTTGAACCAAAACTCACGCACAAAAGGGTATAAAAACGCACACAAAACCTTCACAAACACCCCATGGCTCTTGATACCAATTGTAGAATATCTTAACACATGTATGATAGGATTCACTTAGAGTTTTAGATAGGGAAATAGATGGTTGGATGAACACTTAGAGAGAGAGAGCGTAAAAAGGAAATATTAGATTAGTGTAATGTGATAAATGAACAACCAACACCCTCTCCATGTTTGGAGAGGGTTTATATATGACTTACAATGGCCGGCCATGGACCCTTAATGGGCTTATCTATGGGCCATTGGCCCGGTTAGCTTTCTAACTTAACCATACAACTTACTACGAGCTGCGACTATCTATATTGGTAGTGACCGACACTTTTTCGTATTTTTAACAAGACCGGCTGACGTTTTGATTTTTAGATGGGTTAGAGGGATACATGCGTGCGTGGATTTGACTGGGGTTTCTCCTCTCGTGGGGTTAATAGTCGGGGTTTTACAGCGGGTCAGGCTGCTTTGAAAGCCGCCTCGTGCAAAGTGACAAAACACGAGAAAGCATGCTTTGAAAATCAACACGTATTTATACCTTTTGCGTTTGATACCTTTGATTTCCTTGCACCTGAGGTGGTGGAGCTACTCAGCCCAGTTCAATGGTTTATGCACAACAATGTTATGACACCTAGATCCACAAATGTGGTTTTTAAATGTATTGACGAATTAGTTGTACCTTAAACTTTTTTTAAAGGCAATATATTTTTATAAAAATAAAATCAGCAAGATGCTAGGAATTACAGAGTACAATAATCTCGATCCACAATGACCGTCACAAACTCCAACAACCATACATACGACCCTCGACAACGACCCTAACAAAACAACATCGACCTCAAAAGCTTAAACAACTATGATGACTCTAACATCTCTATCTAAAACGACCCTTGCATCGACAATGGATAAGATCTAACAATCAAGCGAGGACAACTCGCCTTCAAACTCTAGCACAACTCCTAACCAATTAAGGGAATCACCCAATTTGGAAGCATAAAGATGGGTTAAAAACCCGACCACGACCTTCACATACGACCTTTACTTATGACCTTAACATTTCCCCTCGAAACCTTACACCATACGTTTTCAACCATGCAACCAAATTGAGTGGTGGCATAGTGATGTGCTAAATCCATTGACAAAGAAAGAACTCCGTAGTTGTATAACCACCATACCTCAAACATGCCCGATCTTTGCTCACCTGACCTCGACACCTCGACCCTCCTAGAACTGTTTCAACTAGCTCACAACCGCATGAAATTTTTGAACAAATAGAAGATCCGCACCACAAACTCTACATCGACCCAAGAGAATCTAAACCAACCAGCTCAACCACCAAGCATACCAAAACCAACGACAACCAACTAGATTAGGCCCATAAAAAACGCCTCGACCCTCGTGACATTAAACCAAACTATCACGACCACGCAATCTGAACCATCTGACGATCACACTATCTTAACCATCTCACGACCTCGCAATCTGAACCATGTTCATGACCACAACCATCTCACAACCTCACGATCCTAAACCATCTCACAACCTCGCTAACTCAAGACCTTACCATCTTCATGACTTGAACTGTCTCATGAACTCACATCTCCACGACCTCACCATCACATGACCTCACCATCTTGAACCTTCCGATCTGAACCACACACCCATTTAGACCCTACATCAACCGATCTGATCCACCGAGCATACTAAACCAAAAACAACCCATAACCACATAGATCTAAAAGAAAATGATTAGAGAAAATCGCAAAAAGAACGATATATAAAACATTATTTAATCAAAATTTGAAACGAAATGGGATTTGAGAGGGTTTGAGAGGGTTTCTCCGAACCGCCAGCCTAAGCTCACAGTCGAAGAGACGATGATGGTGTTGGCGGCGGGTTTAGGGTTAGGAGAAATTGGTTTTTAGAGAGATGTTGGAGGTTTTTTTTAGAGAGAGGTTACATAGATGTTGTGGCTTAAACTTATTAATGTATGATCACATAAAAATGTATTAAATTAAATTTAGATGTATTTCAAACTTTTACGTGTTTATCTATTATATTTTGAAAGATTTTTAAGTAATTTTATTAACTATTTATCTTTATAAGCCCGTTTTAATTGATATGGGCTTATGAAAACTTATAGCCTATAAAAATTCTACAAATTTGCGTAACAAATAAAACTTATCTTACTAATGAGAGTAACTACCACCTTCTTTTTAGAATGTGTAATTTCTTATAGGTTGACAAAGTGAAAACGTAATTGCTATCGAAAAACAATAATAGAACACATTGATGTTCCATTGAGGGATGCATGTAATCTTCCATGCTTCACATATTACTAATATTCTTTGCGCGAAGTTTATTAAGTTACCAAGTCAACTATTATGGCTCTTTTAATATATTTTTTTCTTGTTGCATGTCGTCCATTTTTATTTATATCTTTTTTGTCATTTTCTTCTTGCTTAGCTGCTTATTCCATTCCAATGTTTTGGCAATCAGCAGTATTTACAGAGAAGCGTGGAGAATACGTGGAAAATTTAAAAACCATGTCAGTTAAACAAATGTATCAATAAATATAGTAAATGTAAGTACACTTACATTTACTTAATTTGATAGCGTAATTTAGCAATCCATGATCCTGCCGTTTATAAATATCTTTTTCTTACTCCTTGCTTGGTGTTTAATACTTAAACCTAATCTTCGAAAAAAAAGTGCCAAAAAGGATCAATTGTATGAATTGAAGTGTTTCATATAAGTTGATGCGGCCTGACCTTCTTATGAGTTACTAGCATGGTACCCGCGCAATGTGGTGGCGGGTACCTGGTGACTATTTGTGTGACGAACAAATGTTACACTTTTACCCATCAAGTTTGTATTCAAATTAATGTTAAAGTTATCAAAAAATTTAATCAAAATAAAATGAACTCATTAAAAATGAAAAAAAACTAAAAATTAATAAAAATATATAAAAATGGATGATGAATTAAAAAACACAAAATTTTAGAAAATATGGTGAAATTAGATTATAAAAAAATCTTTTACATAGTAAAGGAAATCGTAAGTGAGGATTTTCGCATTCATGAAAAAAAGATTGTTTCCTTAATAAGAATCATTCTCCTAATTATTGTTTTTAATTTTATTTTTATTAAAAGAAAAACCTAAATATTTCTTTATTTGACATTAAATTCTTAAATTTTCGTTTTTTGTTAAACCATGTTTAAAAAATACAAAATACACATGTACTTAATTGCTCATGTTTAATAATTTTGGGCTAAAGTAAAAAATTAAGAAAAAAAACTCTCCTCCGTCGAGTACATCATATATCCACAGATGAAAAACAAAATCCTATCCACTGTGTTTTTTCTCTCATCACGCAATCCTCCATTATTATTCACTAACAGATTTAACCTTGTGATGTAGTTATACCATTACATCGATCTAATTCACCATTAGATATCATCTAGGTCAAATTGTTTGATACTGATGGATTTGTTATTAACGGCCCTAATTCAATATATCCTGAATAAAGTGCGGTGCTTTTAAAGATATATTGTAAGCTAATTCACCTAATTTTTATTATTTTATTAGTCGGGTGACACATTATTCGTATATCTTTGTTTTTTATTAGCATTGTTCATGTTATTGGGCACAAGAGATAGCGGATGGGTTCAAGAACTCCAACTTATCTTATCATTGGTAAGTTTTTTTGTGGTTTTTATGGTTATTGTAAGAATTATTTGGTGATATTGTGGTGCCCAGGTAAATATTTGTCAAGGTTTGGTGTGGGGGGTTTAGTATTTCTTAGCTGATTTGAAAAAAAGTGGAGCTTTGGATAATTTCCTATCATCCTCATATCAAGGGTAATTGATTTTACAATCCAAATGCTATTGTAAAATATTTTACTAAAATTATTCGGTCATAATATGTGTTTACTAATTTAATAAGACATATGGTTATGTCGTTGTATCCAAATCTATTTTTTGTTCATTTTTAACGGGATTTATTCCAACTCTTCAACACAAAGCACCATCTCTTTAAGCTTCAACTGAACATCATGATTCTTAATCTTGGTTATTAACTTATAAATATATTCATCTAAGGCTTTATGGGCTCTCACTTCATTTAGGTACGCTTCTCCTCTAACTTATATTTGTAAGCATCTTCAATTATCTTCTCAATCTCCACTCTCGACAGACTACCATTGTTAGTTATCTGGATTTATTTTTTCCCATTGGCATCTATCTCAAAGCATGCAATTACCTGCGTTATCTCACACAGAGCAAAAGTAAGGCACAAAAAAAAATTTCCTAAAAAATAATTTTATGTATCCCTTGGATCTCTCACCTTGAAACACCAAAATCTTCATGGAAGTTGGATTATAACGGGTACTTATTAGGAGTCAAAATGAGTACTTTCTGTAGGATTAGACATTAATGTGTTTCTATTTGTTTTTAATAATATTTTTAAATACGATGTTTATGATACTTTTACCCATAATCATAGATGTGTAATGGATTAACTGAATGTTATTTATCTTGATTTTAGGTACGATATGACATTACGATGCATAAAGTGAATATCATTGCAATATATAACGTGAATTCAGACATGGTTTATTGTGGAGACCAACATTCTATAGACCATCACAGAATAATCAACTTGAAACTCAGGTTTATTTGGTTAATCATCGTCCTGGATTTGCTATTTAGGTCTTGACTCCATAGAATATCATGATTTTTAGTGTAACTTTTGTTTTAAGGATAGGTAAATATAGAGCCCACTTTAGCTTCCACAACAGCATTGGATGAAAAAAAAATCCCTTAAGGTGTATAGTTGAGTGGTTGAAGAGCAACAACCATTTTTCTCAAGTCTTAAGTCTCAACAACCAATGTTAACTACCAATGTTAACTGTATGTGGAGTAAATATAGGGTTTTGGTCTCAATATAACGTTTATAATCCTAACAAAAATCATATTCTTACATTTAATACAAGTAGAAAACCATTTAAAACGTATTAATTAATTAAAAAATTAGTAAAAATCTCGTGTGTGCACGGGTATAATAACTAGTAAATAGATAAAAAGATATTTCAATTTAAAAATAAAAGTGGTTTTATAATTAAGAAGTGACACATGTCAATGAGAAGGATGGTCAAAATTATACATCCTTATCTTAATAATATAGATTAAAAGATAATATATCCATAAAAAGCAAGTTTAACAGTCTGAATTTTTAAGCTTTTCTAAAAATAAATGTCCTAAATGCATTATAAGTTAGTAATAAATAATAGATGATATATGTTTGTTATTCTAACTTATATAAAAACTATTCGAGTGTACAGGGAAGATCTTATGCCGAAAGTGCGGAATGATATGCATACATGCAACTAACAGTTGATGAAAGAAGTTTGAACTAAATAAGAGAAAGAAAGAAACCAAGTGTTTTGTCTCTTTTCTTTTATAAACAAGTTTACCGTTAATCCGTAATGGATCAAGATTAAAAATGAGCATGATTCATATACGATGGATGGGTCGTAAAATATTACTCTCTCCGTCTCATAATAAATGTCTCCTTCCAAAATGCACAAAATTTTGGGAAATTCCGTAAATTACACTCTTCACAAATCAAATATCAACTTCACACATCAAACTCTCTTCTCATTGGTTGAAATACACAGTGAACAGTTATTATAAGATGGACGAAGGGACTATCTAAAAGTTGATGAGCCTGACCAACACAAGGTTAATTAGAGATGGCCCGGCCTTATATGGTCCAGTCAGTCCACCCATTTCATATAATCCATATATGTTTAAACTAAGCACTGATCGGGCTTTCTAATATTTTCAAGGTTCAATTTCAAGGCTCATTGGGCTGGTCATGATCCGATCAAAATCAATAAGTTATATTGTGATATTGTCACTTTTTCATCAAGGGCATGGTAATTAGAGGTGGGCAAAAAAACCGGTTTTCAAACCGGAACCGGTTTGAACCCGAGGAACCGAACCGGTCAAAACCGGTTT
>BQNB010070443.1:0-33122 GCA_026074375.1 Tanacetum coccineum
TGTGCTTCTATTTATAGTGACGTTTGGGCAATTCAAGAGTTGCATCATTGATGGCATTTTAGTAACTGACACAAAAAGTGCGCCGCACTTGGATAAAAGTACGTTGCACATCCCTAATAAATGATTTGCATTAAACACGCTGACAAGTGCGCCACACTTGACAATAAAACCGGCGCACTTGTGCCTTTAATATCAACAGTCCCTTTCTAGATCCTTCTTTTGACGATTATTAGTTGTAAATAACCAAATCTCTTGCACGTTAAGTCCTTCCTTCCATTTTTAGTCCTGAAACAATATTTACATAACAAACGACCAATTCTTGCAATATTTATTGCGTTAGCACATATATTTCTTGCATTTCTATGGGATATTTTATGTAAATTTGGAGCGTTATCACAAACCTTCTCTGATCAATAATCGATCTGTAGACATCTCTATGTAGTCCGACAATGCTCCTCCGTAGCTTGTGCACCTCCTCCTCAAGCCTCGCATTCCTCTGAGGCATTGTCCTGAGGGTAGTATGTGGTGGCTGAGGTGCCTGCATATGTACTGGATCAACCAGAGCACCCCCATCAACTGCAGGAGCATCCCTAGCGGCCTTAGGGGTACTTGCCACAGCATCTGACTGCCTCTCTGGTATCGGGGCTACCCAAGCCCACGTATCATCAAGCTCCTCACAAATCTGAAGCCTCACCAACTCAGCCATATCAATAACAAGGAGGTCTCGCACAATCACTATCAGTCCCTAGAGTCTCTCCTCGGTAAGCGACCCAAAATGCTCAGCTAGACGAGCAACAAACTATCCTCCATATATCATTGCCCCCTGCTTCCTCCCCGAAGCGAACAACCTCAAGTACCTAACCAACAGATAAGGGACGTTGATTGAGCCAACATCCATCCCTCTCAGATAAAACAAATCAGTTACGATCACCTTCTTAGGTGCCTGACTCCTCCCAGCAATGCTACAGGCGATGAGCCTGTGGCATAATCTCAACATCGGATCCCTGATAAGAGTATAAGAAGGGGGTGTACCCAAAAAATCCCCCTCAGAAGAAATTTCTCTCTAATAAGAGCTCAGATCTCCCTAGTCGGAAATCTGCCTACCACTCTCTACCCAGTATAAACCAAACCTAGCAGTCTCCATCTCCTCTTGCTGTATGTAATCCCAAAGCCAACATAAACTACCTCTAGCTCATGCGGTGCCTAACCCCTCCTAATTAAAACTGTAATGCTCCAGCTGTATCAAGATCAACCACAGCCTATCCAAATCTAAAAGTACTAAAGAACTCCAGAATGAGATCATGCCCCAATGGGCCTCGAATCTCAAATAACCACCTCCAAGCTCGGCTAATAAACACACCCTGTCCTTGAGCATCCTTGTGCTCCATCAGCATCATACCGCTCAACCCCTCAACCATCAGATCAGTCAATCCCCCAAAATTGAAAACTTGAACCCTATGTACCTCTCTCCTGTATATCTTACCCAACCTCGTCTCAAAATCTGCGATATCAGCATCAGTGTACTGTAATCCCTCAAACCTAAGGTACGGGTGCCTCTGATCTCTAGGTGGAAGAGCCATATCTGCAAAATCCACGAGATCAGTACACTATTTACAAATTTTAACCATTCTGTTCTGAGAGCAGATACGACATATTCACATCTGGATATGCTGTATGGAGATTTGTAGTTAATAGGCCGTATAGATATAAGTCAATACGGCGAATAGGATTTAAAACGAATAATCTTTAGCTGATTAATACGCCATATTCAATTTGCTAAATACGTCGTATTGATGTTTTAAAATTTGGGTGAATTTGAGTCAATACGCTGTATCCATTTTACTGGATATGCCGTATTGCTCTGCAGTTTAAAAATGAAAAGGGGATTTTTCCAATTCTACTCATTTTACTCATTCAATTCTCAAAACCTTTACACTTATTGCATGGGAAAAAGGGGTCCAAAACAAGTTATACAAACAAACTTTCTAAACCCGTACCAAATTCCTAACCCTAATTTCAATTCTATTCAAAAATCAAAAACTAAAAGGAAAGGGTTGGAACACATTAAAGGATAATAACAATCGAGAATAGAATGGATACGAATCGAGAATAATGATTTCCAAAATTTGCGTGGTTAAAATTGGGAGAGTAAAAGTGTGTGTGTGAAAACTGATCCGGCGTATCAGTTGGGTTTTTATACCCAAACTCGATATGCCATATTAGTTTTTGTCCAATACGCCGTATTGGGCAAATTTGTTGACTTAGTCAACATAAGTTTAAAAACAGTAGATATGGCGTATAGGTGTTTACCTAATACGTCGTATCCGTTCTTTGAGACTAATTTTTCCTAAATTTAGCAAAGTAAAGAAAATGTACATTGGCCTCTGCAACTTCCTTGTTTAAACACTATGGAGTTTGATAGAACTCCTTAGATCATTTAAGCTTAGTTTGTTTAGAACTTATATCTAGGATTAACAATAACAATGATAACAATATGCACAACGAAATTAAATAAAGAACATCAATGTTATTTGAACAAGGTTTTATTACCATATGTTTCCACCAAGCCTCAAATCTATATGATCAGTATAGATCGTGTTACCACCTGTAACAGGGATCAAGTTACCTTGATCTTGAGGCTACACCACACCACTATAAACGTTTACATTTTTCCTTAGGATATACACACATACATTTTCTTTTCTATGCACATAAACTACACGCCTGGTACCTCCTTTTATAACATAAGGAGTCCAAGACTTACAAAGAAAGATAAACATTAGACAACTAAATCTTTTAAACATTAAGGAATATCTTCTGTTATCTTTATCTTCTTCAAGGCGATCTTCCTGAAATCTTTATATTCTCTTACACCTTGTAGAATTCTTTAATGACGATTTTGATCCTTTTGTTTCATTCTTTTGTTCTTTTGTCTCATCAAATCTATAATTCCCAACAATCTTCCCCTATTTGATGATGACAAAACAAACAAATAGTCTTGTGTGAACTTTATCATAAAGCCTTAATAAATCAAAGCTTCCCCTAAAAATGAGATCATGGATCTCCCTGAATGAAACAAACTTCCCCTTAATCATATATCCTTTGTACCCTGCTTATATCACCACACATTAATAAGGCTGCAAAAAATCATATCTCTATAATCTTCTTCCCTTCTTGTCCATAATCCATTGGGGTCTTATGAAGTAAGCAACGTTGAATCTTTACTACTAATATCATATACTCCACTCTATTCCAGCTCCAGCCTTCTAATGTCTCAAATTACCCTCCATGACGCATAATAAGAATAATGAATTCAAGCAGTAGAAACTTAAACTAGCAATAGTAATAAACAACTAGCAGTAGTAATGAAACCTTTCACTTCAAGTGGTGCGTGTAACATATTCAAATGGTTAAACACTTTATCATATTCTTCCCCTGAAAGCAATATGTTAACCATCTCTTGACCAAAAGTAATAGAATCAACCGTACGAATTGTATGAAGAACTAACCAACAGTAGTAACGAATACCATGTAGTACCATCCATGAAGAGCAGCACTAAAAATGACTAACAGTAGTAATCGATACCAAGCGGTAGTAACAATGAAGAGCAAAACTAATGGTTGAACAGTAGTAAAAATACACTAGCAGTATTAACCACTAACTAGCAGTATTAAAAATACACTAGCAGTATTAACTACTTAACTAGCAGTATTAAAAATACCCTAGCAGTATTAACTTTTGTCGAGAAGCACTAATGAAGTAGAAGCAGTATTAAAAAGATAGAAGCGGTATTAACCAAGTAAGAGCAGCATTAACCATGCATAAGCAGTACTAACTTTTATGAAGCAACATTAACTTTGTTCGAGCAGTATTAACTATTGTAAAGCAGTAGTAACCATGTATGAAGCAATAGTAACTTCCAATCAGTATTAACATGATAACCACTTCAATAAACTTTCCACAAGAACCAGAACTCGAACTCTTAGCTTCAACTTTCACATTACCTTTACTGTGATTACACTTCGTATTCATCATCAACTTTTAAGGTTTTTAGAAATTAGGGTTTCCAAATAAAAAAATGATCTAAGAATTAAAACCCTAATTTTCACAAACTTCTTTATCCTCTTCATTCCTCAATACCTTCTCTTTAATACCTAAGTGTTCAAAGAAAAACTTTCAATAACAATAACAAGAACACTATTAAAAACAATGATGAAAGAGAAGTAAAATCATACCAACTTCAATTTTTCAGTAGCAGATTTCAAAAATGTATATCTTTTAATTAAAAGCTCACATTGAATATCCCTTTAGTGAGAATATGCCTTTATGAGTAAAGAACCTTCAATAAAAATTTCGTTAAGATCCAACGGTTAACGAATGAGATATCCCCATTTTACCACAGCTGTGCAGAAAGTGACGAAAATAGAAACCAAAATCAATTTTTTTAGGTTTCTTTGAATACAAAATCTTCTTTCTTCGATAGTAAAACCTTGTAGATCCTAGATCAAGAGCCTCGTAGCTCTGATACTAATTGTGGAGTTTGATAGAACTCCTTATATCGTTTAAGCTCAGTTTGTTTAGAACTTATATCTAGGATTAACAATAACAATGATAACAATATGCATAGCGGAATTAAATAAAGAACATCAATGTTTTTTGAACAAGGTTTTATTACCATACGTTTCCACCAAGACTTAAATCTATATGATCAGTATAGATCGTGTTACCACCTGTAACAGGGATCAAATTACCTTGATCGTGAGGCTACACCACACCACTATAGACGTCTACATTTTCCCTTAAGATACACACACACATTTTCTTTTTTGTGCACAAAACTACATGCCTGGAACCTCTTTTTATAACATAAGGAGTCTAAAACTTACACATGAAGATAAACGTTAGACAACTAAATCTTTTAAACAATAAGAAATATCTTCTGTTATCTTTATCTTCTTAAGGAGATCTTCCAGAATCTTCATATTCTCCTACACCTTGTAGAATTCTTTAATGACGATTTTGATCCTTTTGTTTCATTCTTTTGTTCTTTTGTCTCATCAAATCTATAATTCCTAACAAACACCATCCTTATAAAACTGCTTAGGGTCGAACAGGATGCCAAACGGCACATATAAATGCTTAATAAGATTTAATAGCATCCCGTTGTTAAGATGATTCCAAGCCATGATATTAACATCTAATTTCATGAAAAAACTTTCCATAATGAAAATTTTATTGATTTTATCATGACTTGCTTTTAGAAGCTTATTTGACCCTTGTGTATTTACATTACCCCCTAAAGATTGTATTATATTGATTTCATTATCATCATTGTCCTTATCCGACTTTAGATCATCAGGATAGATTATGTTGAAAGGGAATAGATCATTAAAGTACAAAACATTTTTTTTCTCTTCATCATATTTGGACAATGATGTTTCATCCTTCAAATCAAATTCATTGATACGATGACGAAATATTAACAGGTTCAGTTGAGGAATCTGATTTAGATGTTAGAGCATCATTGTAAACAATGGCTGGAAATTCATTCTCAAAATCTTTAAGGAAGTCTAAATCATCAAAATAACTGACCGTGCTCGGGTGAGGATGAACCGGAAGGCATATCTGACTTTTCATTTTCATTTTCCAAACTATTTTCAAAGATTGATAGAAATTATTTTTATAAGGAAAACGACTTTTTGGTCAAAAAAATTATCGTGTAATCGTCATCGTGGATTCGTCAAACGATTTCTTAAAGTCATATTTTGATTGGTGTTAGAGAACGTACGTTGGTTCACATGGAGAGTGCATTTTTTTTAATGTTAAGTTGTCGTTAAAGGGGGACTATAGCTGGGAATTCGGTTTCAACGGATCTGAGGTCGTGAACGTCTTTATCATACCAGATCTTACCATACTTAGCAGTTTTCTAGTTATACACCTTACCACGCCGACAAGCTTTTTCTTCTTCAAGCCTGATGTATTCTTCCATAACAATGTTTGGGTTGGTCCCTCGTGGTAAATCAACTTGCTAATGGAAAGTAGAGAAAAAACCATCAAATAACCCTTTTACGTCGTATTCAGTAACCTGACTACGCCATATTACACAAACACCAATAAGGCAAACAAACCATATACAGAAATATAACTATTCTAAACCACACTAATCCTAAGGGTTAGATTATTCTAATGTTAAAACCAAAATATCAAATAAAAATTAAGATTAAATTTTTCACTCCCTGGCAGCGGCGCCAAAACCTTGATGTGTCATTGTGTGGTCGTAAATTTATGTTTCAAGTTTTAAATTTATATTTTGCCGACTTTACCAAAAATAACACTTTAACGGGCAGTGTACCCGGTCAGGTGGGAGTTTCATGGTAAGTAGGGTGTCGATCACTAAGGATTAATATTTTGGTTATCTAGATTAAGTTAATTCTATTCTTTGTTAAACCTATGCTAAACCTATGTTAATCCTAATTCTAACGGATAAGGGGGGTTTTTCAGCCTGAGAGACTGGCACGGGTTTTGTGGTGACTAAAATCAACTTAAGACACAATAACACACACAAGCAAATTAAAAGAGCTGTCTAGCCAAATATAAAAAACTATATTAGCCATGGTTAATCTAATTAGAACGTTGGTTTGTTTATTTGGTGCAATGATTACTTATCTCGAGGCGGCATATCATTTTTAAGACTTAGGCGCTACTTCTTCCTAAGACCTAGATACGAAGAATTCTGTTACAATTAAACGTATCCACATAATGCATCCTTATTTGTTGATTATAATCTATCTTAGAGATTAAAGCAATGGTGATCTTATTAAACCCTAGCTCATAGAGACTTTACCAACTTACTGCTTAAAGGCAATTCATACACTAGTAGTCCACTAACCAAGTCTTTACCAATTAATTGAGAACATACTCGTTGATCCTAAGGGTCACTTGTCGTCCAATTAAGCTCGCAATCTAAAGGCAAAGATAGGTTATATTCGTGATCCTATTGTTCTAGATGTATAAATTACTATATGGAGAGCCATCCCGGCATCTAGATTACTTGGTCCATATCACTAGATCCAGTTGAATGATAGGTCGCATACAAAAGCACGTAAACAAGTATAAACTGATAAACATGAACAAGCAATCAACAATAAATTAAGCAATTGAGATAAACAAAACCAAACATTCAAATCTTCATAATAATGGCTAATACCCGAAGGTATTAGCCTTCAAACGTCATAATCAATACAAGAGTAATAATTTAGCCAGGGTAAACTAACTGAGTTAACGAATGATACCAAAAAATGAACAATTACAAAAGTATAGGTGATTACAAGTTGTTTCCTATGGAATTAATTACTTTGCTCGGCCTCTTCTGCTCTTCTTCTCTTCTGAAAATCAACTTTTATGGTTGAGGTATCGAAAATATGATTTAGCACCCTGAAAACATGTTTTTAGGGTTTCTATTTATAAGGTCTAGAATTTTGGTCAATACAGCGTATTGACTGAGTTCAATACGGCGTATCGGGAGTTTCTTAGAGTAGGGACCACGTTCGATATCTTCTAAAATATTTTATTACTATATCTTGAATACGGCGTATAGATCTTCTCTAGATATGACGTATTGATCTTGTTCCTTCGTGGTCTTTAGTGAAGTGCAGGCACAGATACGCCGTATCTTTCTTGATGGATACGGCGTATTGGATGTTAGAACAGTAATCTTCAAATGTCTTTGTTTAAGCTCCAGAATGCATGCCTTTTAGCTAATCTTTACCAAGTACTCCATAATTACTACAATTCTCAAATACAAACGATTAAGTAACAATTCTTTGCAATAATTATACAAAATGGTTATTTACATAGGATAAATGATGCTATAAAAGTAACATTATTTGATGTCATCTACTTATGAAAAGGAATTATTAGATGTGATACTAGCTTTAGAAAAGTGGATAGGATATTTGTTAGATAGACATTTTTTGATCAAAACTGACCATGTCAATTTAAACCACTTTTTAGACCAAATGATCACTACTCTTACCCAAATGAAATGGTTGCCTAGGTTGATGGGGTTTGACTAAGAGTTCGTGTATAAAAAGGGCAGTGATAATGGAGCAGCTGATGCTTTGTCAAGATTAGAAAACCAAAGTGCTTTATTTAGTTTGACTACTTCTACTATTTCTATCAGCCTCTTCCAAAGAGTTGTTAATAGCTGGGATCATGATGTGCAACTTACAGAAATCATTGAAGGTCTGTAATTTGGTACTTTTGCAAAGAAACACAATGCTTGGGTAAATGGAAAGTTATTGGGGAAAAACAAGTTGGTAGTTGGTAGCGACACCCAATTAAGGCTTGAGTTGTTGAAACATATTCACGAGCGTAGTATTAGAGGCCACTCTGGAGTACAAGTTACTACTCAAAAGGTAGTATCCATTTTCTATCTGAAAAGGCTAAGAAGAGAGGTCAAGCATCTAGTAAGGGAGTGTTTGGTTTGCCAGAAAAACAAACCTAATCTCGGTGCTTACCCTAGTTTGCTACAACCATTTCCTATTCCACAAGGAGTTTGGAAGAGTATTTCTATGGATTTCATTGAAGGGTTGCCAAAGTCAAATGGCAAGAATGTAATTCTTGTGGTAATGGATAGATTGAGTAAATATGCTTACTTTCTTCTACTTCTCATCCTTTTACTTCAATGCAAGTAGCCCGGGTATTTATGGACTCAGTTTACAAGTTACATGGATTGCCTGAATCTATTGTTTCTGATAGAGACAAAGTTTTTATGAGCCGATATTTGAAGGAATTGTTTAAGCTCTTGCAAGTAAACCTATTTATGTCTACGGCATACCATCCTTAAACAGATGGTTAGACATAAGTTGTCAATTTATGTTTGGAAGGGTGAGGTGTATGACTGGAGAACTATTTAAAAAATGGTCTAAGTGGATAACTTTCGCAAAATTATGGTATAATTCCAATTTCTATTCCTTTATCAATACTACACTTTTTGAAGTCATGTATGGTCAACCACCACCTCTTCATGTGCCTTACTTGGAAGGTGAGAGTAGAGTCAAAGTTGTAGACAGAACCTTAAAGGCCAGAAAGGAAGCTATTAGCATACTCTAGTTCCCTTTGAAAAGGTCACAAAACATAATAAAACAACAAGCAGACAAGAATAGGAGTGAAAGGAGTTTTGCAGTTCGTGGTTGGGTTTTGCTTAAACTCTAACCATACAGATAAGTCTCCATCAGGCATGGCAAGCAGAATAAGTTCTCCTCTAAATTTTACAGTCCTTTTGAAGTAATTAGAAGAGTATGTGAAATTGCTTATCAGTTATTACTCCCTCATCAGTCACATATACACAATGTTTTACATGTATCACAACTAAAGAAGTTTAGGGGTGTGCTAATACAAATAAACCGGTAAAAACGTTTATTTCTATTTTACGATCTTACTATATTTTGTTGATAACAACTCATAAAATCATATCAAGTAAACCACCTAAATCACACACATTTCATACCCAAAAAACTTTATAAAAATACATACCTTTCCATTTTTAGTAACTTAGATTCTTTTTTTAATAAACCTTCAAATATTTTTGAATCATTGATGACACAATCACCCTATAATATCTTAGGGTAATCAACCAAGATTACATATAATCTTTCAAGATTTGGCAATCTAAAATTCAGATTTTATGTCAAGAAGCCAGTTCCATTGGCTAACACAGCCGGTTCTATCCGAGCCAGAGAACCGGGCTACAACACTTGCCGGTTCACTTGTGTTATACTATCCAGTTTTATTCTGTAATGGAACCAGTAGAACCGGGCTACAGTGCAGTATAGGTCTATAAATACCAAGCCAATTCTCATGTTTTTCTCACCCATTCTTCATATGCTAATCTCTCTAATCTACTGATCATTCTCTCCTCTCAAGTTCTTGTTTAGTTTCTTTATGCATTTATAGGTAATTATCTTCAAGGAAGAAATTGCCAAACACCCCTTTAAGACGATCAAGTTCCAAGTATCTTGTTTCGCTTCTCCATTGCATACCAAGATCAAATTTCTAATTCGTGTACATCATATAGTAGTTGTAGTTGTATTCATCGTCTTTGTAAACCAAGTGTAGTGATATTGGTGTGATTCTACCTTGTGAAGAATCCGGTATTTAGATTTGTACCATTAAAAGGTGTAAGCAACATTGTGAGGCTTCTCTGTCGATTGAAGGAGATTGGTGACTAGTGTTTACTAACTCTCGAGTAGGTGACTCGGGGAGTGGAGTAGGGCAAGGACGGTGTCCTTAAAGCCGAACCACTATAAACGCTTGTGTCTTGGTTCTATCTTTATAACTCTTTACTTACATACATTTCATATATAATTAGATTGCTAACCAAACATCAATATTGTCAAACTTCACATAAGATTTTAACAAAAGCAAAATTTTAAAACGGTAAAACTATTCAACCCCCCTTCTAGTTTTCCACAATTGGTATCAAAGCTAGGTTACTAAAGTTTTTAATTGTATTTTAAATCTTTAAAACGATAATGGATTTCGAAAACTACAAAGAAGGCAAATCTATGCAACGACCATCTCTCTTTGGGGCTAATTGCTTTATATAATGGAAAAACCGTTTTGAAACTTATGTAAAGTCTAAGGATATTGATCTTTGGCAAATTATAGTTTATGGTAACTATAAACCCACCATTAGAAATAAGGATATCGGTAAGGAAGAAGTCATTCCTTATGAAAAATATGAATAGTCTCATAAGAAAATGATTTCTAAAAATGATGAGGCTAAAATGTATCTATACAATGCTTTGCCTAAAAAGGAACATGAAAGAATTTTCATGTGTAATACGGCTAAAGATGTTTGGAACTCACTAATAATTACTCATCAAGGTAATAAGCAAGTTAAAGATAACAAAATAGACTTATTTGTTCAAAAATATGAAGAATTTGTTATTTTCGATGATGAAACTATTGATTGTGCTTTTACTAGATTTAATACTATTATTATATGTGAATCCTTTTCAAGTCGTAATCATGTTAGGAAATTCTTTAGGGCTCTCGCCACCAAGTGGCATCCAAAGGTGACGGTAATAGAAGAATCTAAGGATTTATCAACACTACCTCTAGATGAGCTCATCGGCAATCTAAAAGTCTATGAAATAGTGCTTGAAAAGGACTCAGAGATCTCTAAAAGCAAGAAAGAAAAATACAAGTCACTTGCACTCAAAGCAAGAAAAATTGCAAGTTATGAAGAAGTATCTTGCTCGGAGAGTGACGATGAAGAGTATGCCATGGCCGTAAGAGATTTCAAAAATCTCTTTAGAAGAAGAGGAAAGTTTGTCCGCCAACCTCATGACGACAAAAATAACTTCCTAAAGATAAAGGAAGACAAAAAGGAGAAAGAATATCGTAGGTTCTTTAAGTGCGGTGTTCCACGAAGTGATTATCCCAAACACTCCTACAACGATCAAAAGGCATTCATTGTTGGGTGTTGGAGCGAGAGTGAAGAAGACTCAAAGAAGGAAGAAATTTGTCTCATGGCACTTGACAACAATGAGGTACTCTCCGACACTCCCTACTATAGTAGTTCATCTTTAGATAGTGAACCATTACAAAATGAGTATAACAAGTAATGCAAAATTAGTATTAGGATAATCAACAACAAACACCTAAAGGCTAAAAACGAATTGTTAAAAAATGAAGCTTGTGACAATAGAAAAAGAATAGAACAACTAGAAAGGAACAAAGAAGCTTGTCTAAAATGTGAATCATGTGACAACCTTTAATCTAAAGTTATCTCTCTATCATTAAAACTAGCTAGTTTTAAAAGTAGTAGTTACTTCCTGCAAGAAATGATTGATAACCAAAGATCACTAAAAGATAAACATGGGCTAGGATTCACAGAAGACATAGCTTCTACTAGGAAAACAAAAGCCGAAAAATTAGGTCCTGTAGACAAAGAAATGTCTACTGTAGGACCGGCGATGCCGGTTCCCTCTACAAGAGAATCAGCCAGTTCAAACGAAGGGAACTGGCCCTCTACAGAGGAATTTGAAATTTTGGAATCTAACGTATTAAAAAGAAATAGTTTTGTACAAATAACCAGGAAGCCTTCATCAAATACTCCTGTAAGGAATGTAAAACAAACGCCAATCCTAAAACTTAGTCAAGGACATAGAAAAAGTAAAATCCAAACACACCCTAAAACACCCCATATGAGAACCAAAACACTATATCCGAAAAGCAACTACAATCAAGTTGGTTGGAACTATTCGACACAACAAGGTTATCAGTTTCAACCCCCTAACTTTGGTACATGTGGATCTTGTCCTCCATACCCAAACATGAACCAACCAAACGGCATGTATAACGCTAACGGACACATGAGATATTGGGGACCAAATGCTTGAGTTACGTTGTGATTATAGGTACGTCTAAAAGTAAAGTTAGAACCGAACAAGTGGATCAAAGATAGCGGATGCTCAAGACATATGACGAGGAACAAAGATCTCTTTTCAACTTATAAGGCTATAGACGGAGGTTACGTGGTGTTTGGTAGTAACACTAAAAGCAAGATCATCAGAAAAGGTACAATCACTCACAACTTTCTTACTATTAATGATATTAGCCATGTAGAAAATCTTAGATTTAATTTACTTAATATAGGACAAATATGTGATAAAAAGTGCAAAGTACTATTTAGTGACACCGGTAATGAAATACTTTAAGGACGACATTACCATAGGAAGAGGGATTAGGAAAAATGGTCTTTATATAATGAAAATGGGAAACTCACCTAAAGATAGTCTTTGTCTAACCACGATAGATGATACTTTAACCTTATGGCATCGAAGATTGGGTCACGCCAATATGCGACTTATTCAATCGCTATCATCTGAAGAACTTGTTAGAAACTTGCCTAAACTAAAATTTGAAAGTCAATTTTGTGATGCTTGTAACATTAGAAAACAAGTACACGCTAGCCATAAGGCCAAAAACATGGTTTCTAAAACTAAGTGTCTAGAACTTTTACATATGGGCTTGTTTGGTCCATCGACCGTTCAAAGTTACAGAGGAAACTTCTACACTTTGGTAATTGTCGATGACTACTCAAGATACACTTGTACAAGATTTTTAAAACACAAAAATGAAGCTTTTGACCACTTTGAAATAATGAGTAAAAAGATCCAAGTTCAAAAAGGTTGTCCCATTATTTCAATCCGCACGGATCATGGTCGGGAATTTGATAATGAAGTACAATTTAGAGCATTTTATGATGCTAATGGTATCACCCATAACTTTTCGGCTCCTCGTACTCCACAATCAAATGGGGTAGTTGAACGTAAAAACCGTACTTTACAAGAAATGAGTAAAACCATGCTTAATGAACAATCAATCCCTCAAAAATTTTGGTGTAATGTCTTCGACACCTCCACCTATATCTTAAATAGGATCTTGATTAGACCTTTTCCTCGAAAAAACTCCTTACGAGCTTTTCAAAGGTAAAAATCCCTCTTTAGAATATTTTAAGGTTTCCGGTAGTAAATGTTTCATTCTTAATACCAAGGACTATCTCACCAAATTTGACCCTAAATCTACCGAAGGCGTATTTCTTGGTTACTCCCCTAATAGTAAAGCATATGCAATTCTAAATAAAGAAACCATGAGGATCGAAGAATCCCTAAATGTGAGATTCGACGAAAGCCCACCTCCAAAGTCTTCACCTTTAGTAGATGATGATATCATTGAAAGTCAAATCATAGAAACCAAATAGAAGACAAAGAAATCAAGAAAAATGAACCATTAAACAAAGAAATTGTTAACATCAAAGAATCTAAAGACCATCCCATAGACTCAGTCATAGGTAAACTTAACGAAAGAACCTTAAGATCTCAAGTCCAAAATCAAAGTAACTTCTTTTGTTTCGTGTCCTTCATAGAACCCAAAAATGTAAAAGAGACATAGAAGATGAAAGTTGGACTATGGCTATGCAAGAAGAATTAAACCAATTCAAAACAAACGATGTTTGGAGTCTTGTTCCTTCATCCGATAACCAAACCATAATTGGTACTAAATGGGTCTTTAAAAATAAATTAGATGAAAATGGTGTCATATCTAGAAACAAAGCTAAACTTTTTACACAAGGATACAACCAACAAGAAGGAATAGATTTTGATGAAACCTATGCTCCTGTAGCAAGATTAAAATCTATAAGAATCCTCCTTGCTTATGCTTGTGCATGGTCGAAAGCAATTTCACGTATATATGATATATCAAAGTATTTATAGAAATATATAAATAATCCTTGCGGACAAAGATTAAATGCAATTTAAACACAAATATATATAATATAACACGTTTTTAACCGGCAAGTGATTATCGGGTCGTATCCCAAAGAAATGTGAATTGATACCCTCGATTCAGTTTGGACAATGATTTGAATGGGAGATAATAGTTGATTTGATTAACTACTTTTAACAAATAAAATTAACAAATTCTAACAATTAAGCATAAAGACAAATAACGGGAAATCAAAATTTAACTAAAAACGCAAAACGGGACCCTTAAATGAAGGTCCAAAACCCTAATTTGCTAAAAATTAACGTAACTTAAAATTTTCTTTTAAACTGGACTCTATTTGACTAAAAAGTAAGTTTAAAGAAAACTAGAACAAAAACGGAGTTAAAATGAGCGTTAAAACACGAAAACGAGAATGAGAACGAATCCCGTTCTTTAGAAAACTAAATTTTGCAATTTAAACCCTACAAAAACAAAACTAATTTTCCTATGAACTTTAGGATAAAAGAAAATTTTCTAAAATATTTTTTATATATTTTTTAATATTTTTCTATTTTTTATGATTTTTTAAAGTTTTTAATGAAAATAAATGATAAAAAATACTAAATGAACTCTAAAAATTCTAGAAAAATGACAGAAAATAGCTTAAACTATATAAATCCTAGGAAAAATAAGCCCGAGATTGTAGCTTATAAAATAAGCCGCGAAATAAGCTTAACATCTTATTGGACTTATAAAGCTAAAAAGAGTTTAAGAAATTAATAGTGCAAGGGTCTTACGAAAAAGACCCAAGGGCACAGCGGTAAGGAGTGGGAGTGTGTGTGTGTGTATAAAAGGTTGAGGTGTTGAGGTCGGGGGTTCGAGTCTTGCTCACCCCTGACTTCCACTTCCCTTTTTTTTTGGTTTTTTTGGAAAAACTTAAAGAAGAAAAGTTGCAGAGGATAACTTTTTAAGCAACTTTAATAAACGGACTATAAGCTTAAACTCAAAATTAAGCTCTCAAAAAGCTTATTAATAAGTATACTAAAAAGGATTTTTTTAAAGCTTTTAACTAAACTAAATAAGCTAAATTGTGAATAAGCTGAACATTAAAACTAAATAACTACACATTATTATATCAATTAATAAGCAAAACTTTAACAAGAAAAAAGCAAAAAGAAATAACAAACAATAAGCCAGCAAAACAAATTTACTCTATTTTGGCTTTTTTTTTAACTTAAACAAGAGAGAACAAATAAGCTAAATTAAGCTAAGACTTAATCAAATTAAGCTAAACTAACCTAATAAGCAGATCTAAGCTAATAATGAAGCCGACAAAAAGCATAAGCTAAAAATAAGGAATAAAGAACCTTAAATGCAACAGTAACAAACAGCCCCCTTACAGGACCCTTAGAGCTTAAAATTAAGCTCTTAAATAAGAACTTAAAGACATGAGACTTGATTTTAATGAAACTTTGGCCTAAATGCTATATAAAAATGCTTTTTGAAAGAGTTTTTGATAACAAGAACTTATAGAAAAAGCACTATGAAAACAGACAGTTAGATCAGTAGCTGCTGAGTTTGGTTTTAAAAAATGAAAAGACAAAATGCTTATTTAAAAGCTAAAAATAGATGACAAATTAAGCTTAATTTTGAAAACTAAATCTAAACTAATGAAATATGACCTAAAAAAAGACAACTATAAATTTGAAAATCAAAAGCTAAATGCTATTTTACCTCCTTAAAATTTAAGCTAGAAAATGTACTTAAGCATTTTTTTTATCTATCTGATGCACTTGGTAAAATGGTTAAACCTAAATGCAGGTGACCTTAAGGATCAATCCTGCTATGTACACACCAAATAGGTGAGTAAAAACACTAAATAAACAATTTCCAAGCTTGAGAAAGCTTGGATCAAAAATCTCTTAAAAAGAAAACTCCCCTGGTATACAGGCTTAGAAAATAAGCTTTAACGCTTGCTAATTTTTGAATCTAGACAATGAAAACCGACCCTCACTAACTGATTTTTATCCTCTATTGAGGGGGGGGGGGGGGGGGGGGGGGGGTGGGGGGGGGGGGGGGGGAAAAACAAGTCAAAAAACATTCACACAAATGAATTTTTGCTTTTGCAAGTCAAATACAGTTAATCCAAACACTCCTTTAAAAGACAATAGATTCCAATTAAGCTTATAGAATATGACTCTATTGAGCACAACCAGAAAACCAGATAACAATGCAGCTCATTACTCTCTACCTAGATAAACCTATTTAAACAGATAATAAGCCAAATTAATAAGCTATAAGCTACACTATTTTCTTTTGGTTTTTAATGACATTTATAAGACTAAACATGAAAATATGATTACTAAACTACTAAACTCAAGAGCATCTAATCAAACACATTCATTAAGCATAATAAAATATTAATAAGCACAAATAAGCAAGATAAGCAACAATTAAGCAATTAATGAACTAAGATAATTAAGACATAAAGCTTAAATGAAAACTTACTTTAACCTTAGCTAAACAAAGGTATCAAAGGCTCAATTGAGCTGTCTACAAGCTCTAGCTTATCAATGATAAGCTAGTAAAGGTCCATATGAGCTCTTCCATTTTAAGCTCATCTTCCAAAATTCCAAAATCCATTAGCAAAGATACTTAACTAATTTTATAGGTTTAAATAGATTAAATGACTAATTTAGCTCAATTTCAAGCTTAGAGACTTGAAAGAGCTTATTATGAGAGCTTATTATGAGCTTATGAAACAGTAGACAGAAACATTTGAGATTTATAAAAGCTTATAAGTAAGAAAAAGTGATTAAAACTGAAACTATGATTTTATTAATGCTTAAAATGGATTACAATACTTTGAAATTGAAAATTACAAGAGCAAATTACACTAAAAAAATGAAAATTTAGCTTAACTTTTTTAACTACTTAAAAATGGGAAAAAAAAGTAAAATGATCAAGAGTGAGTGAAGAGGTCTTATTTATAGCTGCCAGGAGAATCTTCTAGGCCCCTGAGGTGGTTATACGCCCTTTTTCATCTCAACCATCTATTCAACTCAATCATTGGATGTCGATTGTGAGCCCTTGGATTAGATTTTGATCACACGGATTGCCAACATGGCAATCCGTGTGTCAGATACCATTGTGCATCTTGTGAGCGTTTTATGTGTAAAATCCTCATTCTCGTGTGTTTTTTAATGTCAGGGCCGCATGTCAATTCCTTTGGGAATTGACCATCCACAGCTTGGTTACCTTTAATCCCTCTAATGTGTCCTTTTTTCACTTGAACTTGCGTAGCCAATTGATTACCCCTTTGATTTGAGATCGAGGTAAATTGAATTACCCCTTTGATTTGGGCTTATTTATAAAAGGAATGGGCCACGGGATGTGTAACACCCCCAAATTGGGTCGCAGTGGAATAAGGATATCCGGGGCGTGTTACTTCATAGATCAATAACACAAGATATATATAGAACGACCAAAAAGTCGTTTTAAAACTGATACATTGGATTTAACAAATATTTGATACAAATAGCCCGAAGCTTTAACTTGTTCCTTATTATTATTACAAAGATACTGGTTCACAACACATGAGTTTCCCAAAACATAATACAACCATATCTTTAGCATGACATCCCAAAACAAAATCACCAATGTATCCTTGGCACCTTATGCTTACTGATCTCCTGAAAAACATTGCTTTAAAACGTCAACAATAATGTTGGTGAATTCATAGGTTTGATAAATCATAATATGCAGGACCGCAAGACTTTCCCCGTGATAATGCAACACATGCAGACATCACAAAACCAGATTACATTTTCCTAAGCTCATGACACTGAAGCTCGACAATCTTTCTTGCAATAATATATATTGCAATTTCTGCCCGATTAGATGTTTAACCCGAAACATCCCCAAATTCGACATGCTATACGTTCGTTCCCGGTGATAGCTAGTCACCCGAACGGGGAGGTCGTTTCCCCAAATAGATCTATTCATAACATTCGCGCTCACATAATGTAATTAACAACTACATCTATGCAATTGACAGTTCATGATAATGGGCTCAACTTGGGTTATCGCTACTTAGGCAAACATGTAATCAATATAAAATATCCACTTGCGTCCAATTTATAAAATAAAGCATGTTTCCACCCCATAGTTATAAATCATTGAAATCGTAAAAATGTGGGGCTATGAACTCACCTTGAGTTCTGATAATCCAAATATCACAGATAACGCGTCACGCAAATCGTCAGATGCAACCTATTTAATTTAAGGTCGTATAAGTACCATGTACTTCGATTAACTAACATCATATACAGGTCTATGTTAGTTACATCATACTATCGTTTGGGCTATCATAATCAAGAGGTCATGTAGTGAACGTATGAGGAGTTAGGACACTTTAAATCGTAAATCCAGCAACTCGTCGATACGCCACCCCGAAGAGGCCTCATTATGAAACTCCCTAGTAATATAGTACTTTGATAACCACATATAATTCTATATAGCTCAATCACCAACTAATGGTTTTGGTAAAATTGTGTTTAATTAGTTAAAATGTTTATAATTATCGTTGTAGTAAAACTGGCGTAACTTAACTTTCGCGTTTAAGTCCGATTTTGACGTTCTTATGCCCACGGCTTTCGTATTAGGAGAGTTATCATAAATTGACATTTTCCTATTTTAGATCCATCTGATGAATAGTAACATTTACTGTTATACATCAGTTATAAAGTTATTTTTAAAGTTTTAGGTAAACGTAAAAACCCTAAAACGTCGTATTTGATTCGTTATACTCCGTTTTTATAGCGATTCTTTCGCGCACGTTCTCGTATTTAGAAAATTTTATATTTATTTATTGAGGTTTACAAAAATAAATCTTTCTGTCATGAACAGTAATTTTATAAAAATAGTTTTTAAAAATAGTAATGATTGTCGTATACTCGCGAAATTCATAACACGATATTTTAAATTGAAAAATTATATCTTATCATTTTGAAATCCTAAAAATATGTAAAATTTAGTTAAAAAAACCAAACTTTCTGTTGACATAATTATATAAAAAAATTCTTTTATAAATCCGTTATAATTTATCGTTAAAACTTGTTTTACCATAACTTTTTCGTTATTAATCCGTTTGACAAGTTTCTTACTTTTTCGGAATCGTCATGAGTCGTATTATTTTATAAGAATATAAAATAAATATATTTTTATACACTTTTGGACAGAAAGTTTGTTGACCTTTATTAAGTCCAATTTTAACTTGTTTTTATATTTTACACATTATAACTACCACAAGCCTTATATTTTATTTATGTCATAAGTTTTACATATAATAAGAGTCCATTAGTCCCTAATTATCCTCATATGTCCAAATTACCAAGTCCATATTAACACTTTTAATCCTTAACTTTCATAAGTAACCTTTTTACTCCAAGTTTATACTTAGCCATTTTTACATATAAACCATAAGTGTACAAGTGTATTTCTTCCAACATGACTTTATTTTAGTGTTCAAGTAACATGATTAAAAGTCCATAATCAACATTAATATGTCATTTGCCTTTCTTTTACTTGTAACATATTATGTAACTTTATAAACCCTAATTAATACATAATCATTTTTATGCTTAACCAAGAGTGTAAATCACTTATGTGTCCATTTTAACATGATGTCATTAACATCATAAGATATATAAAAGTGTACAATATGATGACAACAAGTAAAAACTCCTTTTTACATGATCAAAATCCTAAATGGTGATTCAAGCTATAATAGAACTAACATATGCATATAATGATAAATGTAAGATCATAAAGAGTTCTAGATGACCTTATGGTGAATGAAGATGATGACTAACACAATCTAAACCCTTGTTTAGACTAGAAACCAAAGCTTGCACAATATTAACCCTAGTTTTCCAAGTGAAAACCCTAACTTCTCTTTTCTTGATTAATGCTTGAAAATGGTTAGCCAATGCTTGGAAACATCTTAGAATGTCTTAAGAATGATGTATGTAGATGTGTATAGGTGGTAGAAAATTTGGTATGGATTTGGTATTAAGGGTGTTTGGTGCCGTGGGATGAAGGAGCACAAAAGGGAGGGTTTTTGTGATTTTTAGCTAAGTGTAAAGTGTTATATGTGTCTCTCTTGCATGATACTTGCAATATATGTGTTTAAAAGGTCAAAAAGGTATGCAATAGTTGGTCATGGGACAAGTTCATGGTCTTAAGGAAGCTTGTTCTTGGTCTTTGGTCAAGGAAACAATACTAGCTAGGTTTTTAATGAGCAAGTGATGTACAAAACCAAGTTGTATGTAAAATGTGTGCTCCTTGTTTCCCCAAGGTTGTTGTATGCCGTGGGTTAGGAGGGGGGACAAGGTTTCTAGAAGCCTTTTTGCTAGTTAAAAACATATCTAGTCATTTTATTTGCAAGTTACTAGTTGTAACTTTATTTAAAAGATGTCAACTTGTATCCATTTGTGTCTTGCTTTATTTTCAATGTATAAAGTGTAAGATAATATTATCATGGGTAAATTTAATAATACTTTGGGTATTTGGTACAATCGAGGGTATTTGTTGAAGCGTAGATTAATTAACGTGCTTCCGGTTATGCCTAAACGCACTTTATCGCGAAACGAATATAATTTACGTAACCGATAAAAATAAATGAACAAGGACCATAATTATTCTCAAAATAATTATTTAATACTTGATTGATATAAACGTTTAATCGTTTGATGCCCGTTTACATTGAACACTAATTTTTGGCGTACGCGATTTAACTTAACGTTTATGATTTAAAACAAACGCGTACAATACAAAAGATACATAGTAGATTTATCGTCGTCGTCAATGACTTGAAAACATATGGTGTTATAGACTTCCCCCATTAAACGAGCCTTGACCTCAAGGCTTACGATGCAGCACTTGACGACGGTGCGGTCTTGGTGAAGAGGTGTGGGTATTTCTTCTTGAATTGGTCTTCACGTTCCCACGTGAACTCAGGACCTCTCTTAGCGTTCCATCGAACCTTGACTAGTGGAATGCGGCTTCGCTTCAACTGTTTAACTTCACGGTCCATGATCTCAACGGGTTCCTCAACAAACTGAAGCTTGTCATCGAAATGAAGTCCATCTAACGAAATGGCTAACGGTTCGTCGGCATAGCACTTTTTCAAATTTGATACATGAAGTGTATTGTGAACCCTAATTAGCTCTTCTGGAAGCTCGAGTTTGTAAGCAACCTCTCTAACCTTTCCTAACACCTTGAAAGGTCCAACATACCTGGGGTTTAACTTCCCCCGTTTGCCAAAATGTACGA
The DNA here is from genome assembly GCA_026074375.1 of Tanacetum coccineum. NCBI lineage: Eukaryota > Viridiplantae > Streptophyta > Magnoliopsida > Asterales > Asteraceae > Tanacetum > Tanacetum coccineum. The sequence continues at coordinate 21,617 of BQNB010070443.1, forward strand.
CCCTTTTCCAAGGCAAAACTTTAAGCATAACTTTATCCCCGACTTGGAATTCCATCGGTTTACGCTTCAGATCGGCGTAGCTCTTCTGTCGATCATGAGCGGCTTGCATCCTTTGCTTGATTTGGACGATTCTCTCAGTCGTCTCTTGAATTAGTTATGGACTGAGGATTTGAGCTTCTCCAACTTCGGTCCAACAAACAGGTGAATGACACTTTCAACCATAAAGTGCTTCGAATGGCGCGGCCTTGATGCTAGCGTGATAGCTATTGTTATAAGAGAATTTAACTAACGGTAAGTGATTAACCCAACCTTTTCCGAAATCGATCACGCAAGCACGCAACATATCCTTGAGAGTTTGAATTGTCGTCTCACTTTGCCTGTCTGTTTGTGGATGGTACGCAGTACTCATATCCAAATTAGTACCTAAAGCATTCTGATGTGACCTCCAGAAGTTGGATGCGAACCTTGGGTCGCGATCACAAATAATTGAAACAGGTATTCCATACCTCGTGACAACCTCCTTTAGGTATATTCTTGTAAGTTTATCCATAGGATTAGTCTCTCTCATTGGTGTGAAAATTGCAGACTTAGTGAGTCGGTCCACAATTACCCAAATGGTGTCGTAGCCTTGGGACGTCTTAGGGAGCTTTGTGACAAAATCCATAGTGATGTTGTCCCATTTCCATTCAGGTATCTTAGGCTGTACTAACAATCCGGATGGTCTTTGATGTTCGGCCTTGACCTTAGCACAGGTCAAACACTTGCTTGAACCTTATGACAGGTCAAACACTTGCCTAACATAGGTGGCAGATTTTGCACGTCTTTTTGGGCCACCTAATATGCTTTTTCATGTCTTAGTACTTCTTGTCAGAAACTCCGGATGTTTAGAGTATTTTGATTTGTAGACGTGGTGGTGTGTGGTGCACTGATCACTAGTCTATAAATCACCATAACAAGGTAACTAACTCCTGCCTTTGAGGCACATGGTTCCATCCGCACGGGGTTCTAACTTTTCCATCCTAATTACCTCTGGATTTTTAGCGTTTTCAACCAACATTCCTCCAACATCTTCATTCTTGATGTTCTCTGGTTTCCGTTCTTCAGTTTAAGCATTTAAGATTTGTTTTGGAAAGATCCAACTAATAGTTCATGACCTAAGGCTCGAACTCTTAATGGTGTGTTATAGTTCTTCCTACTCAAAGAATCAGCAACGACATTGGCTTTCCCCAGGTGATAACGAATATCGCAATCATAATCACTAAGGAACTCTAACCATCGGCGTTATCTCATGTTTAGTTCCTTCTGATCAAGAATGTGTTATAAGCTCTTATGATCAGTGAATACTGTACACTTGGTTCCGTACAGATAGTGCCTCTAAATCTTGAGAGCGAACACTACTGCTCCATGTTCCAAATCATGCGTCGTATAGCTTTTTCTCATTGACATTTTCAACTGGAGTGATTGCATAGAAATCACCTTTTCTCTTCTGCATCAACATAGCGCCCAAAACCCTTCTTTAATGCATTACAGTATGCCGGTAAATCTTCGCTTCCTTTAGGTAGGCAAGGATTGGTGCAGGGCACAACTATGCTCTTAACAGTTATAAAGCTGCTTAATGTTTATCGCCCCAAACAAACATTGGACCTTCTTATGGGTGAGCTTGGTTCTTTCGGTTTGGGCCGATCTTCAAAACCCTGTCAAGGAATCTTCGATAATAACATAGGAGATGCCAATCTTTACGGATTCAATCTTGGCTCGGATCAACATGAATACCTTCCCTATCAATAACGTGACCGAGGGAACTGTACTTGGGAATCCAAATTCACACTTGGAAAATTTGGCATCTACAACTCAGCTATTCTTAAGAAACTCTATGATTAACTTAGGGTGCTCTTCGTAGTTCTTCTCATGTTCGTCAATAGGGGAATATCATCAATAAAGACAATCACAAAATTTACTCAGATATGGTTTGCTCAACACCGATTCATAAGGTCCATGAATACGGCAGGTGCGTTCGTCAAACCAAATGGCATAACTTGAAATTCATAATGGCCGTAACGAGTTCTGAAAGCAGTCTTCGGAATGTCTTCTTCTCGAACCCTCAGTTGGTGATAACCTAACCTTAAGGGTCGATCGTTTCGAGTAGATACTGACCCTTGAAGCTGATCTAATAAATCATCATTCTGGGGAGTGGAGTTAAGTGGATAACGGTTCTTCACTGTTCAATTTTTTTATTTCCCGATAGTCAATGAACATCCGGAATGATCCATCCTTCTTCTTGACAACAAGACGGAGCTTCCCCACCCCCCCCCCCCCCCCCCGCCGCCCCCCCCGCTCCCCCACCCCCCCCCCCCCACCACCCCCGAGGAACTGGGTCTTATATAAAGCCTTTGTCGGACAGCTCCTTAGTTGCTTGATTAACTACTTTCATTTTGGAAGGCGCATCCGATAAGGTGCCCGTGCTACAGGTGCAACACCAGGTACAAAATCAATTTGAAATTCCACTTGTCGAGTCGGAGGAAGACCCGACAAGTCTTCAGGAAATACTTCAGGAAAGTCTTGAGCTAATTGGCACGTCCTCAAGCTCTTCTTCTCTAAACTTGTCTTCAACTCCTTTACGTGACATGTGCCAAAAAGATAGGAGTTCATTTTTGCATGTACTTCTGACGTTTTGTGCACGAAATGCGCATGTCTTAATAGTCACATTTCCATGCGTTTACTTCCATCACCAAGTATGATTAAGGTTTCATTTCCCCACTTTGGAGTGGGATGCGAATCAATCTTCTCGGCACACTTAATGACCGCTTGGTTACTTCGCCAACCCAATCCAGTGACCGATTATAGCCAGATCGAAAACTACCAAGTTCTACAGGCATTAGGTTTATGTTAAATGGATGGTTTAGGAAGTTTAATGTGCAACCACTAAGGATAGTGTTTAATCTAATTATTCTCCCGTCAGCTAGTTTGACATCATAATTGTGATCTAGGGTAGATGGCGTGATGTTTATTTGGGAGCTAAATGCAGTAGACACAAAACTCCGATCGGCACCCGTATCAAATAAGATATAAGCATAGTGGTTGTTTAGAAGGAACGTACCTGCAACGACGTTGTCTGGGTTTGCCCCTGCATTTCCAACCACATAAACCTTGTGGAGCCCTATCATTCCCAGCTTGATATACACTCTAGTCGTTTGTTTTTTAGGTTTTGGGCAGTTTCTTTTAAAGTGTCCTGAGCTCCGCAACTCATAGCAACATTTACCCTTCTGATTATTGTTGTTGTTGTTGTAGCTCTGTTGATGTTGCGGGTTATTGTTTGTTAGCATTTGTAGGTCTGGCTTCTTTACAATCCTTGGCCAGATGGCCAACCTTTTTGCAGATATGCAACTAGGTGGACTAGGACCTTCATGATTGTATCACACTTTGTAACACATAGTGTAGACCCGGCCGTTGGTTTCTGTCACTATTGCCTACAGTGTTACCTGGCCTGTGTTCTCACTCTTATCTATGCTGTTTGTTGGTTTTGATTTATTCTTGGATTGAGATCCATCATACTTTCTTTTTCTTTCTGCCTGACGATTCTAGGCATAGGCAATGGGTTTCTCATCTATCAACTCAGTTGTGTATTCGATTTGCCCTACTTCAAGGTTTACGGCTTTTGATTGCCTTCTACATAGCCAAGTATCATATCGGGCAAGCCACCGATATACTTTTCAATCTTGTCTACCTCTTCTGGGAACATCCTGGCACACATCAACGCTAGTTGCTGAAATCGTCGATTGTAGGCCACCACATCGGTGCCCTTAACCTTAAGATTCCACATCTCAGTCTCAATCTTCTTGATCTCACCCCTCGGGCAGTATTTATCAGTCATCATTTTTCTTCAGTGTTGCCATGGCATGGATGAGCTAATTCGGGAGCTAGTGGTCTAAACATGGGCATTCCACAATGTAAGAGCATTCGTCTTGTTAGAGTGCAAGTCTCAAAATTTGACCTTGGCAGATGCTGTGCAAATTGCTTAATGCTAACCACAGACCCATTTTTCAATATCATCGAGTGAGTCCCGACGGACTCCCTCAGTGCCTTTAAAGCCCAACAGGTAAGCATTTAGGAATTCTGAAGCGTAAGGAGATTCGCTAACAGCTTGTGCTGGCCTGGTCCTGAACACTCATTGATGTCGTAGCCATTCCTAACCTACTGTTTGCTTATGCTTCAGCCATATGCAGCAGCAACACTCCTACAGTCAAATTATGGGCCTACAGTTCTGTGGCCTTAGTAAACAGGTGTGGTGGTTGTTTTATTTGGGGTTGGACGTGTGACTAGTGTTTGACCTTTTGGTTTTGTTTTGGCGACTTTTCTATCAATCACAAGAAGATATAATACCCGTTAGATTTTCATACAATTCTTAATGTGTCATTAAACATATGCATCATAAATAAATAAGATCACATCACACAGTGGGAAACATAAACACAAGGATGACTCCCATAACATAATACATCCATTCCATATATAATCTGGAAAATATACATGATCTGTTTTGTAATCAATGATTCCGTTAGCTAGGTTACAAAATAAAATTCCAACCTAGCGCCTACTAGCCGGGGTTAGCCGTTAATACTTAGTATTAGTAGGCTATACAACTTGACTAATCAAAAAGGACATAAATGCTCAATACCGGATATAGCTATCAAACAAAAGATCTATACCGTCTGTCTAGCTGGGAGTACCATAAAAACATACCAGGCTATATAGTATAGCTAGAATATGGTAAAAGTAACCCTAGGCATTGACTACCAGTATACCTCTAAGGTGTCATCGCGTGTGCTCCGCCTCTCTAAATTGGAATACGCATGATAGTGCCTCGTAGCAAGCGAATCATCCGCGGTCCTGACGCTGCCACCTCGTGCAATGCGCCTGAGTCTTAACACAGTACACCCGTGCCCTCTAAAGCCCTGGCTATAAGCCTCGACCTAGACCAGGCCTAGGGCTATCCATACTCTTTTTGCCTCGTAAAAGATAGTCTCTCTCTCTCAATACCTCAATCTTAGCTCTCACGGGCTTGCACGACTTCTGGAGGCATCGTGATGTCGTGAGTTAAAACTCTGAACCTATTGCGAACACTCTACCTGGGTTAACTGACCCTCAGTTGCGACCACCTCTAGGCGGCCATCATATCTCTCAATTATCTCACGACCATTAGTCTCCACAGTTATTATAAGAACTGCAAATCGACCTACGGGCCATAGTGGGTCCTGGCTCTTTGTCTCAGCTTTGCAGCAGCTAACAAAAAACTCTTCCCAACCTCACACCTAGGTCTGGGAGCAGTAAGTAGTAGCCTTTTCCTATCGGTAGCATGTCTGCCTTAGGTAGTATCAGCTATGCAGCTAGGGATGTGTAGGTAGTGGTTTAGTAAACAATGATGGTTGTCCTGATGGGAGGTAATGGATGATAGTGATAGGTGGATGGTGGCTTGCTGCTATCATCTTTAGCCATGGCTGCTAATCAGTACTTAGGAGTCGGATAAGTGTGGTATTATTTAGGTTAAAAGGATGGTGTGGTGGAGGTGCAGAAGCAACCTTCAGTAATTTATGCCTTCTTATAGGTGCCTCTTCTCCTTAGTTTTGGCACTAAGTCTCAGGGTGCTCAGGCTCGCTCCTATCTACATCAACTCCCACTTAAAAGCTCTGATCAATAGAATTTAGTATGCACACTGATACATGATACTCCAGCTCATGGGATTCACTTTACATAACTAGAGAACGTGGTGCTGCTCCAGTAACTGTTTGGAAGCCTTCCTGTAGGTTCCTCCTTGGGTTACTCCATGGATCGTGCCTCGAGGTGAACAGAAGATATAGGTAATGTGGAATGCAGCTGACATGACTATTGTGACCCAGGTCTCTCTGCATAGAAGAACAGAAATAAGTTATATGAGTATATTATATAAGGGATTCTTATCTGTAATATACGTAATATATTTATAACAGTATATCAATTATTGATAAAATTGGCATCTAGTCTAATCAAAACTAATGCAACAACTAGTGTGTCCCGTAAAAACCCCTTTTTATGATGCAATGTTTGAAAATGGTTATAGTCCAGCAAAACATTTTACCTGGTTCTCTATAACATTGGCTCTTGATACCAAATATTGTTAACACCTCCTAAGATGGGTCAAAGGCTGAAAAGGATTATCCGGAGGCATGTTACTTCTCAGTATGCAATAGCACAAGATATATAAGAACGAACAAAAATTCGTTTAAAATGAATTACAATTGATTTGAAAAACAAGACTTGTTACACAATGAATGCAGCTTTACTTGTTCAATGTTTGATATTACAAAGATGACAATACCATTTTCCCAAAAACATATTACATCCTATTCTTTAGGTGATAACCAAAAGGGTCACCAATTGTATCCCTTGCACCTCGTGCCTATTGACCAAATGAAAACATTTGTTTAAAACGTCACACAAAAACTGTTGGTGAAGATATTATAGGTTGGTAAAATTAATATTTGTAGGACCGCAAGACTTTCCTGTGATAATGCAACCGATGCAGCATCACAAAATCCATTTGACGTTTTCCTAAGCTCATGACATGAAGCTAGACAATTTATTTGCATAATACAAATGTTGTTATTTATGCCCGATCAGAATGTTCATCCCTAAACCATCCCAAATCTGACATGCTATAAAGTGTTCCAGGTGATAGCTAATCACCTGAAACGGGAGGTCAATTCCAAATAGATTATCATAACATTTGCGCTCAATAATGTGATTCACAAAACATCTATGCAATTGGACAAGTTCATAATTAATGGGTTTCAACTTGGGTTATCGCTACTTAGTCAAAAAACACGTAATCAATATAAAATATACACTTGCGTCCCAATTTATAAACAAAGCATGTTCAACCTTAAAGTTATAAATGCATTAAAATCAGAAAAATGCTAGCTGGCTATGAACTCACCTTGACAGTTACTGATAATCCAATATATCACAGTAGCGCGTCACGTAAATGATCAAATGACAACCTCCCTAATTAACATATGTTCGTTATAAGCACTAATCGCTTTGTGTAACTAAAAATATCATATAAAGTCTATGTTAGTTACAATCATACTATCGTTCGGGCTTATCATAATTTAAGAGGTATGTAGTGACGTCATTGAGGAGCTAGGCACTTTAAATCTGTTAATCCAACAACTCGTCGATATATGCCACCCCGAAGGGCCTCATTATGAAACGCCTAGTAATATAGTACTTGATAACCCAATAATTCTATTTCGCTTCATCACCGTCTATTTGTAATTTAGAGATCGTTGTTATAGAGTGAAAAACGTTTATTAATTATCGTTTTAGTAAAAACTAGATAACTCTTCCAGTTTTAAACCCGTTTCTCGTGTTTTCTTGAACGTCCATGTCTTCGTATGAGATGATGTATAAAAATATCATTTTTATATTTTATAACTTTTGTATGAAACAGTACTTTTACTGTTCATGACGTTTTATAAATTTACTTTTATAAATTTAATTGTCGTAATACCCGTAAATGCAATAACTTGTTTGTTTTAATCCCGATTTTAGCGATTCCTTCAACCACGTCTTTGTTATCAAAATTATCACATTTTTAATAAGTGGGGTCTGCTGATGAATAGTAATTTTTACTGTTCATAGTTTATAAAATTACTTTTATAAACTCGAATTATCGTAAACGTCGAATTATCGTAAACGTCGTATTTTATTCGTTTTACTGTTCATAGTTTATAAAATTACTCTTTATCGGTTTCTAAAATGATATGAGTTTTAGTAAAACATTACTAGATATATATATTTCGTCATGACAATTTCGGTTGTATAATGTTTTCCATTTTCGCAAAGCTTAACGTTTTCCCTTAATCAATATATGTTGCAATCATTTGCCTTCCAATATTTCAAATGCTCGCTTTTTCTAGATATAGTATATATATGTATATTATTATATCTAAATTAAACAAATTAATAAATGTTATATTTATTTAACTATTTAAAACCACCAATAATTATTTATCCGGTTTTATTATTTATTAAAACCTTATGTTATTTTTCATTAATTAATTTCATTAACCAATCGAACCCTTATTGAAACTGCTCACCCAAACGCGCCCTATTTTGTTGACTGCACAACCAAACACCCCTTTTTGGATGTTACCCTGCAACCCAAACACGTCCTATGGCTGTTTTAACAGCCAAACGCCCCTGGTGGCAGTTTATAACAGATCCAAATGCACTCTTATGGCATTTACAGCAGCCAAACACACCCTATGGTTATAACTACTAATCCAAACGCACCCTTAGTGGGTTTTCCACTAAACCAAACACCCTCTTGGGCTGTTACAGCCAAACGCACCCTACTCGCGTGACACAAACCAAACAGCCCTAAACCCGCTATTTCGACAGCCAAACAAACGCACTCGGTCGGTGAATGAACAAACCCGACGCACCCTTTATAACGTCCAAATCAAACGCCCCCTTTTTGGTGGTGAAGAACCAAACACCACTCGGCTGTGGACCTACCCGAACGTACCTCATGGGTCGTTAACCCAACCCGAACGCACCCCATGGCTGCTGCCATTTAAACCCCAACCAAAACGCACCCTTTTAGTTGTTTATAAAACCACACGCACCCTTTGTGGTGGTTGCTGTGGTGGTGGCGCTAGTGAAGACGATGATATGATGATGATGATGATGCGATGGTGTGTTGTGGTGGTGTCACGGTGGGGAGGCAGCGGCGGTGTGGGTGGAGTGGGGAGGTGATGGAGCGCGTGAGGAGATGTGGGTCTTTTATGGGGATCGAATAGATCGGAAGATGGGGAGGATTTTTGGTGTTGGCCGGAAAAGCTCGCCGGAAGACTTTTCCGGCGGCCGGAGGTGGTGGCCGGCGGCGGCAGGAACTCGCCGGAATTAATGGAGGGAGAGAGAGGAGGGAGATGAATATAAATGTGTGTGTAATATAGAGATGGAAAATGAAAATTTAATATATAAATTTTATTTATATATAAAAGTTATAAATTGAAATGGAAAATAGATATTAGTATAGGGTTTATTTTGTAACTTTCTTTATATAGTTTTGATAAAAGTGGTTCGGGACTCGTTTGAATGACTTAACGGATGAATCAACGCACGAAACTTGCGCCATTGTTTTCTAAATCATTTTTGCTGATTAATTAATGAGGTATTCACTCGACATATTTTTCGTAAAGTTTAATAAAATGTATTTAAAACGATTTATTTATCTTCTTTGTGACTTGGTTAAAAATAAAAAAGAATTTTAACTCGGAGTTTTCGCGTATCAAAACAAAGGCTTTAAATAAGTAAAATATAAATAACTTTATTTAAAAAAATTATTTTTATATTAAATTAAATAGTGATAATTAAAAGAATTTAATTATTTTAGTGTGTCGGTACCCGTTGTGAGCAGTAGTTTTCAAAAACTTTGCGGAGGCTGTTTTAATAGCCCTCTTCATGCTTTTTTCAAGTCTCGGGTGATAAAACTAAAATGTTGTCTGAAATATCGTAGTTACTCAAATTGCTTTAGGGTATCAATAACCATAACCTAGGATCTCCTTTTATACACCAAGGAGTCCTTTACATGATAACTACAAATCTTCTATAATTCTAATAGATAACTATAAATCTTATAACTTAATAAGATATACATATCTTTTACAAAAATATCTCATACTTATCCCGTAAGTAATCTTGATAAACAATCTTCATCTTAATCCTTTCTCTTGTCTTTATCCTTCTGACAGTAGAAACTCTTCTAGCAGTTGTAATCTTTCAGCAGTTGTAACCAGCAGCATTAACTTTTATTCCAGCAGCACTAACTGTGTACAAGCAGTAGTAACTACTTAGAATATTTTCTTCATTCTTCATCAGCAGTACTAAGTTACACTAGCAGTACTAACTTTATGCTAACAGTTGTAACTTTACTCAAGCAGTACTAACATATACTAGCAGTACTAAGTTACACTAACAGTAGTAACTTTTATACTAGCAATATTAACTACTTAGTAGTATTTCTTGTAACTCTCTGAGCAGTCTTAACTTCCTTTAGCAGTAGTAATATATACTAGTAGTAGTAACTGACAGTACTAACTACTTAGCATATTTTTCACTAATATCACTAACAACACTAAGTTATGCTTAGCAGCAGTAACTCTAACCTTAGCAGTATTAACTCCAAGATCATCATGAAGTCTTTTAATCCTAACAATCCTCCCCTAAACTTGATGTTCATCTTCTAAATCTTTAAGTTTCTTGATTAAAAGCTTTATCTTCACTAGGAGGATGCATTCAAACACTTCCAGGATTCTTGAGCTGTTTTTGTCATAAGCTTAAGAAGTTGATAGCACATTTCATTCCCATGGTCAGTTTGAAGCTTCTTGTTGAGCATTTCTGTGATTGTTGCAGATGTAAGAGGATACCTTTTCTCTACCAGCATAAATATATGCAAATTTTGAAACCTCACAAAATGTACTCCACTTGAAGAAAATAGCTTCCAAACTGTCACTTTGTGTCCTTGTAGATTCCTCCACACTTAACTTTCTAAATCAGGTTCAAACACTTTCAGATCACCCCATAACACTCTCTCATAGCTCTCCTCTGGCCTTGTTAACCCATGTTTAGTTTTAACCAACTTCCAGAGTGTTTCTAGGTCTTCTCTGTCAATATTCTGAAGCATCCGAATCATAGATGAGTACCTCTTTGAACTTCCATCAGCTCTTATGATTTGAAAGTATCCCATCTTTCCTTCTTTGATGATTTTCTAGTCAACAATGATTGGAGGCTTAGTGGCTAGAGGTATAGCATCAATTGCTACCTCTTCATCAGGAACTATCTCCATATGCTTTTTCATCTCTGCTTCTTCTTGATCATCATCTACTTCAGCTTCTACATTCTCATCTAACTTCTGCTTCTTTAAATTTTCAGATTCAAGTTCTTCTCTTGCTTTTTTAGAACTTCCTTCTGTTCTTGTCTCACTGCCTTTTACCAACTCTGTATCCATGTCTACAAATGTGTTTACCCTTGTCATGGCTTTATCAAATAACATCTGAATATCCTCAAAGCTTTTGGTCTTCAATTGATTGTGCTTGTATCCAGCCATGTTTTTCAGATAAGTAGACATTGTATTTCTCTTTTGAGCCTTAGTTGGTGGTTTTCTTCTCTGCTCTTCTGCTCTAAGTCTTGTAAAATGCTTCTTTCTTTTATCCATGAGCTCTACAAATAATTTTGACTTTTCTTCAATAGTCAACTCTTCTTGATCTTGTGACTGTAATCTTGCAGCTAGCTCATAATCTGCATCCATCATAGCTTGTGTGTTATCCCATGATTCAATTAAAGCTATGTTGGCTTCTTCTTCCTTTTGTCTTGCAAGCCTCTCTTCTTCTTCCAATTCAGCTTGAAGATTTAGAGCAATTTCTTCATCAATCATAATTTGATCTTTTCTTTTCAAGGCTTTTCA
>BQNB010070444.1:0-33122 GCA_026074375.1 Tanacetum coccineum
TTTGACCTTTTGCCTTGGTTAAGGGCATTTGGTTGAGAATTGCATTTGTGTTATTTTATATGTATACTATTTGACGAATCAGTGGTCTAGCAGCAGCAGCAGAACTCTCTGCTACATCACACCCAGGTGGGGGAGCAGTAAGTATAAATCTCCTCCAATGTGGCATGTCCTCCTCGAGGATGTCATCTCTCATATGAATCATGGCTGCCCTATGACCTAATGGTGCCTGATCATAGGCAGGGCTAGTAGGTAGTATAGGTGTGGCAGTATGCTCAGCAGTTCGCGCCTCCATGGATGCTGACATGGGTGGCTCAAGTCTGACAGTCTTCCGTGCCTTACGGAGACGTGTATGAGAAAAAGAGACCCTAGTCTGAGGTGATCCAGGTGTAGGTGCAGACTCATCAGTCTCAAATGCCTCTGTATCCCCAGCTGAGGGAATAGGGTTAACAACAAGTACTGCAGAAAAGTTAGTCGGAGCTATGTGCTCCTCCTCCTCCTCGTCCTCAGTAGGCTCCTCATCTTTATCATCCATATCATCATCGTTGTCATCCTCGGGCTCATGCTCCTCACTAGGATCCTCTTCAGGATCCTCATCGTCATCCTCCTCGCCATCCTCAGGCTCATCTAGATAATCAATAGAATCCTCATCAGTATCCTCTTCCATCGAATCTGAGTCAGCAATGTATCCAGGTGACTCAACAGTCGGTGAGGCATCATCAGCATAAGGCTGATCCTCGACCTGAATGTCATCATCTGATGATGTATGGTACTCCGGGTGCTCTGGCTCTGGAACATATACTGGTACATGCTCATCCAACTCTATAGGGTCAGGTACATAAGCAGGTGACAGTAGATGTGCCTGCCCTTGTTGGGCAACTTCCTCGTATGGGTCCATCTCCGGAATCTCTCCAGCATTCTCGAGTAGGATGCCCCATGATGATGGTCCGTTTGAATCGGAAGATATAGACGTGTAGGTAACCGTAGACGATGTGTTGTCTGATAACATGACTAATCTGTAATCAATATTTAAACTTGTATAAGTGTATTATATTAGACCATTGGTAATATACGTAATGTAATATAAACATGTATATAACTTATGTAAGCACTTAGTAAAATCAGCTAATGATGTATGACATGTAAGCATGTATACTAGATGCAATTTACTAATGTATGCATGTCCCTTTGAAAACTTTTGAATGACACAATGTTTGAAAACGGTTATAGACCAAGTAAAAATATTTGACCTGGTTCTCTATAACCCTGGCTCTGATACCAATCTGTAACACCCCCAAAATGGGTCACAGCGGAATATGATGTTCCGGGGGTATTACTTCATAGATCAATAGCACAAGATATGAGAACGACCATTATAAGGGTCGTTTAAAAACTGATACATTGGATTTCATAAATGGTTCGTTACAAAAAGCTCATGGGCTTAACTTGTTTATCTTGGAAAAGTAAAGATTTCACAACATAACAATGTTCCAAAATGTAATGCATGCAAATCTTTATGATAATGTGACTTCAAATGACGACCAGCCAATGTATCCGTGACTTGTACCTTATTGACCTGAGAAAATATGTTTAAAACTGTCAACAATAATGTTGGTGAATTTATAGGTTTATAAATTTAATGAAGCGGATAGTAAGATTTCCCTGTAATAAAGCAACAAATACAATATCACAAAAATGTAATACGATATGCACTAAGCTCATGACACCGAAGCTAAACAATGTATGTATAACAAATACATATAAATGATGATGCCCAATGTAGATGTTCAACCCGTAACATCTATGAGTCCGATATGATATACGTTTTTCGTTCCCGGCCAACCGGTAAACTAGCAAGCGCTACTTGCCTGAACGGGGATGTTTATTCCCAAATAAATCTATTCATAACATTCACGCTTACAATCCAGTAATTAACGGTTCATAATGATGGGCATAGTGGGTTATAGCTACTTAGGCAAACTCGTAACATTTGAATTTAAAATGTACTTGCATCCATTTTGTAAAACAAACACGATCTCATCCCCGAGATTTGATAAATGATTAAAAATGTAAGATGGGGACTATAAACTCACTTCAAGCAATGATAACAGAATAGCAAGAGAGTGACACGAAAACTGATGCGAAAGACTTTATCTGCAACCTACGTAAAAATAATACATATTTACTAAACAGAAAATATGAAGCTAAATACTTGCAATCTCGTCCCTAGTGTGTGCTTGAGCTCCATTTAAAATAATGATGTTTGAAAACAATTTCTCATGCTAAAATAGTCAACTTTATTGCGTCAATGCGTTCAAAATATAAGAATGCAATTTACGACATCGGACTTTTTAGAAACTAGGTCACCTATACTCTAAAACATTAGTCTAGGTCAGCCCTTGATTTAGTCTCTAAGTGCGTCAATTAATTAGACGAAATGTTGGTGTTTAACAACTTGAGTTAAGTGGAAATATAGTTAAGTTTAATATTTGACGTCTTGGAGTTTTACAATATAATTACGAATTCGTTAGTTAACGATAATGAAAAGTAAAAATACATTTGACATCTCGGCTAGGTCATCTATAACTTTCATCTTTTAAGTTTTGTCCAACGAAGTCGTTTAATGGGTTAAAAATGGGGCTAAAGGCGTGCGTGTCGCTAGGAAAGTTTTCAGACTTAGAAAAATAAAGGGGTTTTATTATCAGCATGTGTTGACTGCGAGGTCAGCGGTTTGGCCTCAATTTGTGACTTCGTTACTCAACGTTAGGACGAGACAAAGGTACTGTTGTAAACTAGGCCTGGTCTATTTTAATTTATCTTCTATAAGTTTCGTGTGTCGGGGTCGTTAACGGGGTCAAAAAGGGGTCGAAAGATGGGCGTGCTCGTTGGGCGGACGTGACCACTTGCACACCAGGTGCTCGTGGAAATGTCCAGGCACACGATATTTTGGCCAACTTTGGCTCCTGTTTGCGAGTTCGTTACTAAACGAAAACTCGCGACACTTGGTTCGAAATGAACCTTGTACCTCAGGCTTCAACTAGCAACTTCTAGCTTCGACTTAATTCTATTTACACGCGTGAAATAGTGTGTCAAAAATAATTGATCTTGCCTGAGTTATAAAAAGGGTTTACAGTTCAGTTTTTTTGTTTTCCTCGGATTTAAAAGAACCATAACTTATTCGTTTCTTAACCATTTTTGATGATTCAAATTGCTAAATAAAGCTTAATAGGTCAACTATATTTCGCAACTAATTTCTGGATTTATGGGACATGGTTACCAGCCGTATCCTACTCCCCAAACCACCAAGTTGCTAAGGGCTAAAAAGAAGTGAGTTGTGAATTTGCGTTTACCCAAATCGTTTATTATGCATACGACACCACCTTTGGCATAACTAGGGCTTATTCTAGGGCACTTGAGTACATGTTTTAATTACCTAGTCAAGACGGAAAAACACCTGTAACTAATGTTTGGTTCATATGGTACTCGTATTATCAGAAGGTATGCATAATTTCTCAAAAATTGATTTCATAATAACTTTTCTACATAAGTTTTCTCAAGCACAACACTAAGCTACATATATTGCATACTTAAGATGATAGGGTATAAAAGCATGAGACTCACAAAATTTGGAAGAAGCTCGGTTGCAGACTTGAACCAAACGAACCCTAATTGATTTAACCAACTGATTTGCGTCTAATACCCAAACAAAAAATCAACCCACACACTGAAGTCTCACTGATGCACGAATGACTCCACAAAGACACCACGAAGATATTGCCTCTCCTTGCTTGATCCACGACTAGTAACAAAAATCTAAGAGTGACGAAACTAGGATTATGGTTTTTAGGGTTTATGATTTCATGTGTGTTGGATACTAAAAGGAGTGGGTTTGTTGTGTTTGTTGGAAACAACAAGGCTGTGAGAGAAATAAAAACTAACAGAGTTTGATTGTGGATTTACCTGTAAAAACAAGAATGGAGGTGCTTCTTATTTATACACCAACGTATGGTAGTTTTACTAGTCAAAAGAGGAGTCACGGTTTGGTGTTGATACATTTACAGCAAGGTATCTTGTACAGGATTATAAAGGTGAAAACTATTTATGGATTGAAGGGATTGTGGATGTTGGGAATGGTTTTTATGCGTGGAATAGTGTAGTGGTGGGGGAAGAAGTTTTACCTAGTGGATTTAGGAGATAAAAGGGGATTCATGAAATCTTGTGTATATCTCACCAATTTAAAACGTGTGTTGGGAGAAAACAACTAAGTGAGTAGGCTTTTGCATTCTTGGGAAGGACATTGTATGAATTATTATTCCTAAAATACTTTTAGTAATCTTGGTTAATATCTTAAGTAGTCACAAGCTTGTGTAGGGATAAATTGAGAAGGGATTTTCTTTGTTTTGTGTGAGCTGGTATCGAAGGAGGTAAGGCAAAGGAACAATGAATTCTTGGTTTCATATCTTAACATGTATTCTCATTGATTAACTAGGGTTGTACAATCCTCTTATATGCGTACATGAACTTGCAAAGCAAAATATTCAAGATACATTAGTAGAACGTGACAACTACCACTCATCTTTAATATACGTATTTATACTTATTTAACGTAAACTTCTAGTTGCTTGGTGCCCGTTTACTTCAAATAATAATTTGTAGCTCACGCGGTTTAACTAGGCGATTTAAGTGAAAGTAAACACGTAAAAATGTAATATATAGCAAGAAAGTAGGATTATTGAAATTGTAATATGACCTGATAACGCGGGGTGTTATAACATAAGTGTTTAGACATGAAAAAATGTTTAGATAAATTTTTCATTGAATTTGATAATAGAAATTCTTTACAACACAGTATTTTCAAAAGAAATTTTATCAATGTATAAAATGAAGAGTCTCCGAAATACATATCCGTGCGGCTTCCCACTGAGCAAAATACCTAAAAACCTGAGATAAAACATGCTAAAAAGTTAACAAAAATTGTTGAGTGAATTCATAGGTTTGTAAAATGTATAATGTAGGACCACAAGATTTCCCAAGTGTATGATAATGCAACAAATGCAAACATCACAAAAATGTAATTACGTTTTCCTAAGCTCATGACACTAAAGCTCGACATGTGTGAATTGCAATATAAATTGCCAACATTGCCCGTGATGATGTTTAAACCTGCAACATCCCAAATCCGACATGGTATACGTCCGTTGTCTGGCAAACCGGCACAGTGAGCGCTACTCACCTAAACAGGGATGTCAATCTCAAATAGATCTATTAATAACACTCGCGCTTACTCAGTAATTGACAGTTCATGATAATGGGCTTAGTGGGTTATCGCTACTTAGGCAAACACGTAATCATAATGTAAAAATGTCCACTTGTGTCTAATTGTAAAACAATGCATGTTTCTCACCCTAAAACTTGTAAATCATTATAAATGTAAAACGTGGGGCTATAAACTCACCTTAAGCAATATGATATAAACATCGAGAATAAACGTCAAGAAGCCGAGAGAAATCCTAGAAGCGAAATAAAGTCACGTCTTAGGATTAATAAATATTACGCGAATGAACGTAATTAAGTTTTTATAAAGTTTTATATAAATTATAGCATTTGAGACGTACACATTATAAACATAGTTACGTTGAAGATGAAATAACTAGACTATAACTTTTGGACTAGCTTTGAAGAGTATAAAATAAACAAGGGCCAACGGTGTTCCTTTAATAATCTTTAATATAATATGTATGTAGTATATGTATGAAGTTTAGAGTTTCATTAATTCAGTTAATAACTGATTAGTGTTACATAAATTTTACATAATTAGTTGTATGTATATCTGAGTATGAGTGAATAATATTATCATCTGGTCATAAGTTTATATGGTTTTTTTCTACTTATATAAGCACAAACCGAACTCGTGATGTACATATGAAATTATACTCGATTTTATCCACCAAACTCGGTGAACGATAACCATAACATCTCACCCGAATTTTATGAACTCAGTTGTATTATTCAGCCCACATCGACTAGGGATTCCAAACACGAACATCCATGGATCATCAACCAAAGCTCGCGAACTATAAATGTAACGTAATTAAATCTATGATCCGAAAATGTGACTTAACCCAACACGATTCCAATCTTGAATATTCGACGTAACCCAAAACCATGCATGCATCACCAATCTTTTTCATTTTCACCCGATATTTGAGAAGCAAATCGTAACGACCCTTGTACAAATGCTTGGTACTTTGGTGTATTTGCAAATAATACTTTGTTCAGCTTAGAAACTTGTACTAGTCTTATCTGCATAGTTACTAGATTTTAGAAATTATTTAATTCACATTCTTTAGTTGCTGATACTATATGTTTAAGTAATATATGATGATAGTGTACGATACGTGGCGGTGAGTTTCTGTATGTGTCTAGAGTTTGGATCAAGGTGGCAAACATAGTTGTTGTCGTGTCATGTTCCTGGGACATCTATTAAAACATCTATTTTTAAATTAATTTTTTATAATGTTAAGTATATATATATATATAAGGCTAATGGTAAAAAGGTGGTGCATACTTGAGCTAAAAACGCAAAAAGTGCAAAGTTTATGTAAACACGAAAAATAAAAGTACGACATAAAAAAATATAAGATGATCAAAGTACATAATACATGTAGACTAAATGTAGTCTAAAGTCGGGTTCACATTTAATGTACTTTTTACGACAATCGCGGGATAACCTATCCGGTTACCTGTAAAAATTATTTTATGCCAAAAGAAAAATATAGTAAATGTACGAGGTTAAATAATAACCTAGAAAAAATATAGATCGATGTTCGATATTTTAAAAGTTACGTTACGCGAAGGTTAAATGTGAAACACGAAAAGTAAACGCTTAAGTTAAATATAAAACTACAACATTCGAAATACATTTAGAAAATGATAAAAATACTTAGGGTTCATAGACTAAATATAGTCTAAGGACGGTGCATGAATAAGAGTACGTTTAAAGACGTACACGGAATAATTTATTCGAAAACTCATAAAAATAATAATTTATGAAAATTTAAATTTATTGACAAAAGTTGGGGTTTAAATATTGACCCAAAAATTACGAATTGCTACAGAGACGCTATTAATACTTGGTTTTCGTCGGTATGTGTCATAAAATTTTTTAAATTTGGGTCAAAATTACCTTTTTATGCTATGTTTCGATATATTACCCATCATTTTAAGGACAAAGCAAATGGCAATTAAAGGAATAATTTTTAAGGCTTATTTCCCCTACACTTAAGTTGAACATTGTCCCTAATGTTCTATAAAAGTACCCGTAAGAACGAATAAAGGGAAAAGAAAACAAGTAAATGAAACTAGTACTCCCCTGGTTTGCTCAATAATAGAGAGGAAACATACGATAACTGGTTAAATTGTCCTCCAAGAATCATCCAATGAAACTTCCTAAGAACTTCCAAGCTTCTTCTCGTCAAATATAACATGTAATCAAAGACAAAGACAACTACACCAAGCATAAAATCGACGGGATAGATATAAATTCAATGTGAGTTTAGGGTTTTAACTCTATGAAAGCAGTAAAGATAGGATGAGAGTAATGATATAATCATCAGTTTATGCAGGTTTACAAAAGAATTACAAATTTTAAATATTGCATATTTTATTTTTTAGAAATACTAACAAAAATTCAAATTTTCACATTCTTGGAGACGCGACGCCGTCGGGTGTTAATCCCGACGCCGTCTCCAGCGTCTGTGAAAAATCCTTCCTTATTTTTAATGAGAAATTTACTGAACGCAATTTTATTAGTTAAATCTAAAGAAAGCACTGCATAAAAACATGGAATTAATCGTTACAATCATATGACTCAAAACTGACGCGAATTAATCTAAACAATTTATTTTAAATGTTTGAATTTTGGTTCTTAAAAACCGGATATATTCCCCTACACTTATTTTGTTGCAAAATACCATTGATTGCAAATAAGACGAAGTTATAAACAAATAAAGCATGATTACAAAATTCATTCAAACATAATAAAACAAACAATAAAGAATTAAAACACAAGACACTCCTAAGTGCGGGAAAAATAAACATTGGGTTGCCTCCCAAGAAGCGCTTTTCTTTATTTACGAGTCTTGTAGCTAGACTCGAAGTCACACGTCCTTACGTGACTTCTCCTTCATCATCCATTCCAGTCACATGGCTAGCAAGCTCCGAATGGCTCTGCACACATTTTCATCATGTTTGTATTCGAGTCCCAAGTCTAAGTTATCGGAGTAGTGGGTTTTTCTGCTGCTATCATCGTCACTTTCTATGAAAAAAGGAGGTAAGTGATTGGTATTCATGTCCGTAAAATCTATGTGTTTGAACATTTCCATCTTATGGGGCATCTTAAACATGATCTTTTCCTTATCTTTCTCGAATGTGATTGTCCCTTCCTCCCTGTCGTAAATAAGACCAGTTGCTTCTACGAATGGTTTTCCAAAAAACAACTGACCATAGGTCAGGATTAATGACACTAGTGGTTAATCATGCACATGATAGTCGCATTTATAAGGTTTTAGTTCCTACAAACACTTTTAGCCCATGGGACTCTTCCACAAAATTTGACAGATTTTTCCAGGGTTTGATGGTTTCCTCTCTTGGGCCCCAGCCTTTGACTCATGATCCAATTATTAATGAGGCCCATGGGACATTACATGATTGGGGATTACATATCTAGATTGGCTGCTTCTTGTCAAAGTGGCCATATCTTGGCAAGAAAATTTAAGTTATTCAAGATCCTAGCTCTAACCTTGGCCTTTACCCATAGGGGTCGAGGGTTCTTCAAGATCTATTCATGATACCTTAATTCTTTCATAGTGGGGAAAGTGTCAAATTGTTTTGGGCTATCTTCCTCTTCTTCTTTGATTTCATCTTCGGTTTAATCCTCGAATTCCTCCTCGCTTTCCACAGTCATCTCGTGATCCTCGTACTCGGTTTTACTAGTCTCCACATTTCCTTCTTCCTCAGCTTTATCTTCCTTTTTTAGAATAACTATTGAATTAATGAAGTGAACACGTTTTAGGGATGAAGGGTTCCTATTTTGTTCTGCTAAGGATGACCAAGACAAATATTTTAGGGAAAGTAACTTTGATGGACTTTTGATTCCCTTGCTTTGAAGCTCCTCTCTTGTAGTATCTTTAGTAGACGTGAAATTCATTTGAGCTGCGGGGTTTCCTGCAGTGTCACAAATGGGGCCGTCATCAAGCTTTTCAGAAATGGCTTTCCACAAAAGATTAATTTTACTAATAATGTCATCTTGTTTTTGTTCAATTTGAGTCCTTAGGCTGGATAGTCTTTTCTCTTGATGAGCGTCAAAATCAATTAGTTCCTTCTCAAGCTTCGTTTGGTAACTAGATGAGTAGTTAGAGAATGAGCCGTTCGATGGACTGGTAAATGTCTGGGCGTGTGCCCAGTTAAAGTTTGGCTTTCCCTTCTAAGAATTGGCGGCTTTGTTAAAGCTTCTTGGTCCTTGGTTCATAGTGAACTACCTACTTCTTGTCCCGTCGGTTCGCGAGGATGCATAATCAACAAAGGCTTGTTCGGGATCTTCCATGCAATACTAAGTGTCATGGGGACCACTGCAGACTTCACATGAGGTAGTGATTTTGTTCACTTGAGCAGGTTGCATCGGAGCAAGATGAGCTTCCATCAAGCATTAAACTTGATTCTCGAGCTCGAAGAGGCAGCGGTCAGATGTACTCGGGACATCTTGAGGCAAAGAGATTTCCTTGACTGGCTTAGTGAAATCTCTTGGGTCGTTCCAACTTTTGTTTTCATAGATGGCGAGGTCCTTTAATAGTGCCCAGGATTCTTTAGCGTTTCTATCACGAAGCTTGCCGCCGACCGATTGGTCAATGGTTCATCATGTGACTGGATTGACATGGTCATAAAAGATTTGGAATTGGAGCCAAAGGTTGATGCCATGATGAGGGACTTTTATAGTAAATCCTTGAAATGAGTCCATGCTTCAGAGAGATATTCTCTATGATGTTGTTGGAACATCAGGATATCATTGCGAAGTTTTGCAGTCCTTCCTGGTGGAATGAATTGAGCAAGGAAACGAATAGTAAGATCCTCTCATGTGGTGATGGATCCTGCTGGAAGACGTTCAAACCAATTGCTAGCTTTTCGTCTCCTTAAGTTATACAAAGTTATCCCAAAAGTTACACCCTAAAACCCTAAAATCGGTTTTGTATATATAGAGGTATTCGTGACGACGCATCAAGTTATGGTCCTTACGCCGTCGCATACCATGGATGATTCTAGATCCTCTTAAGTCGGCCATGGTCCTTACGCCGTCTCCAAATTCTATACGCCGTCTCCAAATTCCATGACCGGCCGTCGACAAAATAATCACAATGTGCCCTTTATGCTTGCGATGCCGTCTCCATGTTCTGTAAGCAATACTTCTTCAAGGATTTGGTGTAGGTCCGTAATCTCGTCCGTTTCTTCTCCAAATGATGCCCAACACACTGTACTTCCTCCAGATGCATCCGAGTGCTAAAATACCAACACAAACGATTAAGCACATAATCTGGGCGATATTTGCATGATTTAGGGTTAAAAGACCCCGAAATAAGTATAAAATAACCCCTCATCACTTAGGAATTTCGTCGACGGCGTCAGGAACGATGGCCGACTTTAAAGTGGGATCTAGAATCTCTACGTTAGCCGACAGGCGTCAGAATTCTAAAGCGACGCCGTCACATCAATATCTCTATAAGTATAAAAATCCGTTTTTAGGTTTTAGGTGTAGTAACTTTGTATAAAACCTTAGGAAATGAAACCCTAGTCATCTAGCAGCTTTAAGGTCGTTTTAGTGTCTTAAAACCCTATTGTGAACTACCTTGAATCCATGTTTTAAATCAAGTAATGTTATTTATCCCTTAATCATTCAATATGTCTATGTGTTTGTATGATTGATATTATCTTCATGCATCTTTATAAACATGCGAGCTAAACCCTCCTTTGTATTATCAATTAATTGCATAAACTTAGGGGATGTAGATCCTTTGATGTAGCTTCTTGTTGTATGAATGTGCAATGATTAGGCTTTAAGAAACCAGCTTTTGACTGTAATCGCGCTTTTTGTTTTAGTTTTTTTTTTTGAATATGTCTAGGGAAACGCGGAGTAGTGTAGAAAGGATACATGGTAACTCATCATCATACTACTTACCCCTAATATGGTAGCTCCCTCTTAAGTTTATTTCACATGCAATTAATATACGACTTAAGGGCCTTGTAATAGTCTTCAAACTACCGGATTACACTGTGTGCATTGCCCTAACGAATAATTTAAATATACTGCGGGTTTTCATGTATATACGTTCAAACCTAGAGAAATACTTACACAGATACAACTCAAGTGTGACAAGGCAACGAATCTAGAAAAGCCATTCTAAGGAGCGTAGTGATGATTAGGTAAATACATTTTGTTTTTAACATAAAGTTATCAATAGTAGTTTATATATTAATTAGTTTTAGTGTATTAGTTAAACAAACAACCTCTCAACCATAAGAATTACCTGCTTTCTAATAAATATAAAAATACAAAAAAAAGAATCTTCTCTCAACCCCTAGAATTTAGTTAGACCGTGATCAAGCCTTCCCAACCTATTCCTCTAGAGAATGATAACAACCCCCGAGTCTTGCCCTATACTATACTACTGCAAACGATTATGTAGCACTGCCTAGATCGTGATGTGAGTTGTGAAGATTTACAAGAAGTTTAAATTTTTTTATAATCCCCTAGGTATCAGATATACCTACTCGTTGCAGTGAAGGTATAGGCAAGACTCAGGGTTGTTATCCACCTCTAGGAGAATAGGTAGTGAAAGCTTTGATCACGGTCTAACAGAATTGTAGCCCTAAGAGAATAATTCTTTTTGTGTTTTTATATTTTATGAAAAGTAGGTAATCAGGTTGAGAGGATTGGTTTGTTTTAACTAATAACTAAACTAAATATAATCTAATCTACTGGTGATAACTTTATGATAAACATAATTGTTATTTACTTAATCTTATACTCCTCCTCCAGATTGCTTCTACGAGATCTGTTGCCTTGTCACACATGTGATGATTTCTGTGTTTTTGTATTTCCTAAGCATTAACGATTACACAACCCGTCTTCTATCTTAATATGACCGTTAGGCAACGCACAAGTACAGGAAGTATTAAGACTATTACGAGGCCTAAGAGAATATATAAGTTGCAATGTGAAATAACTTAAGAGGGATCAACCATATAGTGGGTAAGGTAGTATGAAGACTGTTACCGATGGTATCCTTTCTACACTACTCGCGTTTTCCCTAGACATATCAACAACGATACAGACAAAAGCTGGTTTTCTAAAGCCTACACGCACATATCATTAACAAGAATCAAAAAAAGAAAAACATCGAAAGGATCTATAACCTATAGGTTTTTATGAAATCATAGATAAATACAAAGGACGGTTAGGCCTCTCATGTGTTGTAGAAGGAAAGCAGAAAAAATCAATCACACAAACACACAGACATATTGAATGATTAATGATAAATAACCTTACTTGATTAAAACATGGATTCAAGGTAGTACAAACATGTTTTGAGGCCCTAAAAACGACCTATAAAGCTGCTAGAATGACTAGGGTTCGTCTCCCTAGGTTTATACAAAGTTACACCCTTAAAACCCTAAAACGGATTTATACTTATAGAGATATCGATCCACAACACGACGACATCTGTCTAGAAGGTCGTATTCCCGTCACTTTATAATCAGCGATGGCGTCCGCTTTATGCCTGCCGACGCCGTCACCAGCCATTGTATGTATAAAATCTTCAAGAGATTTAAGTGTAGGTTCCGTAATCTTGTGCTGTTTCCTTCCTAAATGAGCTCAAGTCATGTGTATTTTCCTCCATAGGCCAAGCCAAAGTGCAAAAACCCTGAAAACAAAGCGATTAAGCACATAATCTGGGCATATTTGCATGATTTAGGGGGTTAAATGACCCCGAAATAGTGTATAAAATGACACCTCATCAATACCCCTACACTTAGGGATTTGCTTGTCCTCAAGCAAATGGGTTTTACACTACCTAGACATTAGAAATATTGGGTCCATTTTACCTACACTTTATAGTATTTTACAACACAACCTTCTAGACCTCGTAATTAAAACACGGGAATATATACTAGCACCTCACATAAGTGTTTGAGATTCTCTCTTTCACTCGGGTGTATAATAAATTATAACATAAGGGAAACAAAAAATCAACACTCATTACCTGTCATAGCATATAAATTACCATAGGCTTGGTAAAGGATCAAACCTCCACCGATAGGCGCAAGCATTATTCATTACTATCTAAGAGGTCTTTTAAAGGGTTGTGGGGTGTAGGTGTAAGATAACATATAATGGAAACAGAAATGGATGGGATACATTTGGGTGGCGTTTGGGTGAATTTGGAGTGGAAGGGTTAGCTAATTATTTATACGAATACACGCTGATTTGGTTGCTAAGCCAAAGACTCTGACAAAATATACAAACTCTACACAACTCTACATCAATATCTTTCTTTGTCTTTTCTTGACTCTAATATAAACATAAGCAAATGGCAGCCTGTATATTTTTTTCACTCTTTTTTTTATATACATTTTTTATGTCGTACATTTTTGCTCTGCCGTTGCTTAAACATATAATACATCATGGGGATTTATAGATACACCCCTACACTTGAACTTTTACATACTCGATAATTACAATCAAACTAATGACTCGAATTGAGGTGGATCAAAATAACATGGAGCTTATTGAGCTCTATTGGGGGTAATAAATTACTTCTTCCCTAATTCTTCATAAGATGAATACTACCATGAATCCCAATCAACCCAAAACAGTATTTACAATGATAAGGACTTAGCAACAGTGTACTCAATAATTAACTTGGGTTAAAACAATAATGTACTAAAAGCGAGTACATACAAGGTAGGCTAAGGCGATTTTGGTGTAACGATTGGTTTAACGGTGACAATGCTCTTCATTAATAGTCCGGCTTAACTAGAAAATTACGACATATTCCCCTTCATCATAATCGTGGTAGTTAATCTCATGGATTTTCAATCTTTTCCAACAATCGTTGCTTGATTCGTCATCACTAATTAAGCCCTCTATGATAGCTTTGTTTCGTAAATTTTTATCTTTTAGTTCGCTACCTTCCAGAGCCTCATACCATTCAAGGTCTTTGTAATGGAGCGAGTTTCCAATATGGTAAGCTCCAGGAAAATTTCCTCCATTACAATAACCATCCTCTCTCCAACTACAGGTTGGCCATTCTAAACTCCCAATTATATAGTTGAAAGGCTTGCAAGTATGTTTGACTAGTTTCGTTTCCTTCCATATTCCATTATCAAGCTATGGATTGTCATACACCCATGGCACATTCTCATTCCATTTATAGATCCAATCGTCTTTGTAATATTCATAGGTTTAATACCCCATAATATCCTTTGTAAGTAAGTTCGGATCTACTTTTATATGGTAATTAAATTCATTGAATGCCAAATAGAGAGGTGTCTCATAGTCAAAAACGTCAGTTTCTATCTTAAAGATTTCGGCAATTTCTTCCTTATCACTCCAGTATTCTTCAAGATCAAAAGATTCATCATCAGATACCTCAATTTATCACCACCCATTTTCTAGTAATCCCACAAAGCTCCTTTGGTGAATATATCCAACATTTTATGCTTTACGAACTTTGTAGCCAACCAGCCTTCAAATTTTAGATTGGCTGGGTCCCATTTTATTACGGGAGTGTTATTTCCCTCGAGGCGAGAAGGCGGGTAGTATTTTATAAAAAAACTTAGCAGTTAAGTCCACCCAATAAGTGATTGATTCTTTGGTTTTATCAAACCATCTCCGTGCACCTCCAACCAATAAGATTAGGAAAACAATAATTCTCAGTTTATCAAGACCTACATTGGGTAACTTGATTAGGTCAATAATCTTTAGGTAGTACTCAATATGCTCAACTGCGTCTTTCCTGTTTGTTCCACTAAAAGCATTGTTGTGCATATCATCCAAGAATTTTCCTTTTAGTTATTAAGCGTTCTTCCCATTAACGGTAATACTTGTAATCCCAGAATAGTAATTTGCTTTGTCATTAGGCGTAAATGTTTCCATACTTGACTTCTTTCCCTTGTTCGCCATCACTTCTTTAATCGACTAGCTCTGATAAGTAATTCCTGTAACAAGGGTAAAAATATTAGTAGGATTTGCTCTGAAGAAAGATAGAAAAAAATTTAGCACGTAAATCAAATACGAAAACTAAGATTCTGATTGAGTTTTAGATGATTGATACGCCGTATCCAATGGAAGTGGATACGCCGTATTAATCTTTTGAGTGAATACGTTGTATTGGACAGAAAGTTGGATACACCGTATCTAATGGAAGTGAATATGCCGTATCGAGTTATCGACCAGAATAGTGTATTAGGAAAACAATTTAATTAAACACCCAATTATACAAGCAAACAATTAAACTAACAAATATACAAAAATATACAGAATATACAAGAATATACACTAATCTAATTAACATTACTCCTAAGGGTTAGACCTAATGTTAAAAACCAAAACATAAAATAAAAATCAAGATTAATTTTCACTCTCTAGTAGCAGAGCTAAAAACTTGATGTGTTGTTGTGTGGTGTATATTTTTATGATTCAAGTTTTAAATTTATATTTTCCAAATTATCCAAAAACAACACTTTAAGGGGCAGTGTACCCGGTGGTAGGTTCGTGGTAAGTAGGGTGTCGAACACTTGAAGCGAGGTTAAATCTCTCAATTTATTTATATCTTGGTTGTCTAATCTATGTTAATTCTAATCTAAGTCAAACCTATGATAATCCTATGTTAGTTCTAATCCTAATTCTAACTGGTAAAAGGGAGGTTTTAGCCTGAGAGACTGGAACGGGTTTGGTTGGTGATTACAATCAATTAAAGACGCTTTAACCCACACAAGCAAATTAACAGAAGATAAAAGAGTGGTCGAGCTTATGATAGAAAATTGTATTAGCCATCATTAATCCGATTAGAAGTTGGTTTGTTTATTCAGTGCAATGATTACTTATCTCGAAGAGGCATATAGTTCTTAGACTTATTACCTGATTATAATCTATCTTAGGTATTAAAGTAATGGTGATCTTGTTAAACCCTAGCTCATAGAGACTTTACCTACTTACTGCTTAATGGCAATTTATACACTAGTAGTCCGCTTGTCTAACTATCCAATGGAATCAGAACATTATTTGTTGAATTATCTAGATTTACCTACTAGTCAACATGTTCAATAATCCAAAGGCAATTTCTATTAAATAGTTAAGCTAGAAGCGTATCCTTAGTACGATTTTAGAAGGACAATATTTGTGATCTTATGATTCTACATGTATAAATTACTATATGGAGAGCTATCCCGGCATCTAGATTACTTGGTCCGTATCACTAGATCCAGTTGAATGATAGGTCACATACAAAAGCACGTAAACAAGTATATTGATAAACATAAACAAGCATACATCGATAAATTAAGCAATCAAGATATAAACAAAAACAAACATTTAAATCTTCATAATAATGGCTAAAACCCGAAGGTATTAGTCTTCAAACATCATAATAATACAAGAGTAATTGATTTAGCTAAGGTAAACTAACCGAGTTAACGAATGATACCAAGAACTAAACGATTACAAAAGTATAAGAAATTACACGTTGTCTTCTATGGATTGGAATGCGTTGCAAGACCTCTACTTCTCTTTTTCTCCTCTGAAAATTGACTTTTATGGTTTACTTATCAAGAATATGATTTAGCACACTTAAAACTCGTTTTTGAGTTTTCTATTTATACTGTCTGGAAGTCAGTTCGATACGGCGTATCCAATGGGTTGGATACGGCGTATTGGAGTTTCTTAGAAGAGGGACCATGTTTGATATCTTCCAAAATACTCACATACTATATTTCCTATACGGCGTATTGGTTTTCTCTCGATACGGCATATTGATCTTCTTTCCTTTGTGGTCTTCGGTGTGTGTAGGGACGGATACGTCATATTATAACACCCCCATTTTCGGGACAACGCAGCGGAACATATATGGGTGTTACTTCATAGTCCAATCATACATAATTCATAAAGAATGACTCAAAAGAGACGTTTGGATCATAGCTCCCGCTTTATCTCTGTCACTTTGTCTCCAGATAGTCTGTGGCAGATACTTCATCCGGATTCCCTTTAGACGATCATTAAGAGCAGTCCGAACATCATTGAGTGTACCGTCACTAAACTTGTGGAGTTCATCAATACGCATCAATTTGTTCTTCTTGTCTTTATTCTGGTAAATGAAACCTCTGGGATTGGAGTATGCTGTATAAGCTTCCCTTCGTTTAAGATCTGATCTGTACGTATCCGGCTTTGTGAGGTTGAGCTTCTTTTGGTAACTTTCGACACCTAATTGAAGATCTTCCACACGCCTTTGGATGACAATGCTTCTTGTAAACATTCGCAAGGAGACATTAAAAGCTAGGCGTTCTTCAACAGTGAGATTTGTCAACTTGCCTTAAACAAGAAGAAGCAGCATGTCTTCGATGTCTTGGATGCGAAGCCTGTTGAAATCGCCTTCTTTGAATTTATACAGCTTGTCATCATCTCTACGAACAGTGATCCAATCCAGATGCTTGTAATTATGCCATTCGACAATTTGAAGCTTTGTGACAGCAATGATTCTGCGTTTGGAGTAGACATCACGAGCAGATTCCCTGTTAGCAGCAAATCCATAGAATTGTTGTCGTTTTCGCCCCCAATGTGAGATTCCCCAGAGTGCATGTTTGTCGTAGCTAACCGGCACTTGACTCCACATTCTGTTAGGGACCAAATCTTCAATCCATTTGATGTGCCCGTAATCTGCAGCCTTGGTCTTCGTCACTGAAGTTGTATATGTTTGGCTTGAGACACCACCACTTAGATACGCAAGGTCGTTGTTGATGAAGTGATCAAAAGGAATGACTTGACGACCTCAAGAATTAGGTATCAATGGTAATGGCTTGCGCAGATCATGTGGATATTGCTGACCTTCAGGGTTGTTCCAGTCTAATTGATCAGTGGTTGCCTTGTAGACTTCTTCAAAGAAATATTCTAGCTCCACCAGACTCTTGCATGATCCTTTCATCAGTTCAAATGTTGGACCGGCTAATAATTCTGGAGTCAGAGTATCAACTTTAAGCCTATTCATTACGAATGCTGAGAATCTAAGGAGTGTCATCTCGGGGGGGCGTGTTGTCCACATTTAATGACTCACAAGTATCTTCTTTCTGAGCTAAAGTGCTTAGCCAAGGTTGAACAGGTCCATGGAGTACGGGATGACTCGGATGGGCAGATAAAATAGAACCTGTCAGTTACGCCTTTAGGGGCCGCCACGTATAGCTTTAGTTTATGCTGTAGCATCGGTTATTGCTCTGGTTACGAATGACCCAATATATCTATGGCAACCACCCCTGCTCTACCAACTAAGCTATACACCCCAAAAAAGATGTAGTAGTAAATAAGGATTGGTGCGGAAAATCAAAGAGGCGGTGCCCCTTCTTCATCATATTAAAGGGGCGCGGCTTTGTATGAGGCTCGTATTGCAGAGCAAGCGAAGAAAACGTCCTCTGCTTGAATAGACTTGTCAGCAGACTCGTGATGAGATTTGTACCCTTCAGTAGACATTCTAGTTGTCTTGGAGGTCTTTTCCTTTGGTGCACTGGTTGACTCTGGTTCTTTTCTAGCTCTTCTTCTCTTGGACCCCCGGTTTGATCCAGCGGAGGGTTCTTCGTCTTTATCCTCATCATCTCGACGTCTTTTAAATGAGACAGTATCTCCATACGTGTCAAGTATGAGTTTGTCACTTTCGTAGGCGTCAACCAATGCTTTGTAGAGATTCTTCTGTTCATCAGATCTGTGGATTGACTTATTACTTTCCATCTTATCTATGAGAATCTTCTTCAGCTCAAGTTCAGAAAGGTTGGCGGCTACAACATGGGATGTCTTAGATTCATTGGATGAACGAGTCAGAACCTCTGCTTCGAGTTGTTCATTTACAGTCTTCTTAATTTTTGGCAAAATCTTGGAGACTTGTGCTTTAACTTGTTCTTTGACTTGATCCTTGATTATTTTCTTAATGTTGTCATCAAGTTTATTGATGAAGTCTGCATTTTCAGCTTGAGCTTCATCTCTGAGTCTGTCGGACTGTAACTGAACAGCTGTTTTGACGGCTTCATGCATCTTGTTGGCAAGGTACGCATCAACAATGCCTGGAATTGAAGAAACTGCTGCAGCAAATTGGTTCGTTTGCTTGAATTCCGAGAAGTCAGTTTCCAAAGTTTTTAGTCTATGGTCAAACCCGAATAAGGAACCAAAGTTAGGAAGATCTTGTAGGGAGGAGCTTGGAACAGTTGCTGGTGTGGGAATTGGTGTTTGTTGCGGATGTGGAATGAGAGGAATGGGTGGTGGAGGAAGTGTTGTTGCAGACAAAAGAGGTGTCTCAGCAATAGTAGTAACCGGAACATCTACCAGAGAAGTTGACTCAGTGTTAAGATTAAATATAGAGTCAATACCTGTATCTGGACTGGGGTTGAGCATGTTAGAAATGAAGCCAGATGACACAGAAGAACTCTGTTGTTGACCTTCAGGATTGACCAGAGTTATAATCACATGAGTGTCTTCTATTACTTGAGTAGTTTGAATGATAGTGCGTGGAGCATCTGTCATTTCAGTATCTCTTCCCTCCAGATTGACGTTCACGTCCCTGTATAATTCATTTGCTTCGTCCTCTTCATTTGTCTCTTCTTCATCCAGTTCTTCTCCCTCAACATTTGCACCATGAGTGACTTCATCACTTTCTTCATCATCAGTGGATTCATAATGAGAAGGTGTTTGAACCCTCAGATCTGAACCCTCTTCTTCATTATCTTCTTCATCTTGTCTTTCTTCTTGATCATGAGTGGAGAACTTAGGATGAACAAATTCATCACCATCGTTGTCTGAATCAGTCTTCTCATTATCATCATCTTGACCTTCATCATCTTGATTATCAATATCATCATCAACATCATCATTGTCATCATCATCATCATTGTCTTCATCATCATCATTTTCCTCGTCACTAGACTTCCAAGAGATTTGCTCATCATCATATTCATATATTGGCTTTACTTCGGTGGAACCTGTTTATTACTAGTTTCCTTCTTATTTCCACTGATATCCATGGCCCGTGGAGCTGCGAGTTTGTATCAGGCTTCTCTTTGTGGCCAGCTCCATTTGTTCAGCTTCTATTAAAGCAACCTCAGATAGCACTGTTAGACCTTTAGCTTTAGACGTCTTTGCAGGTTGCTTCTTCTTGGCAGGTTTAATCGCCTTTGCTGAAGTCTTGAGTCTTTTGCCTTTAGCAGTTGGAGGAGTCTTTGTCTTGTCTTATCTAGTTTGCTTCTTCTTAACACTTGCTTTTGTTTTAGGAGGTTTATCTCCTGAAGCAATGGCATAGTACTCTTTGTAGGATTTGGAATCTTTGATGGCTTTATTTGTTAATTCATCAGGCAAAATGGCACCATATAGCAGTGTGTCCTCATGCCTAGAGACAACCTTTATCGTGGTGAACATTGGGTCATCCCTAGAAAAGTGCCAATTTACCCTGTTTCTTCTTGGAATTGATGAATCCTTAGTCATGAGTATGTTGAGTGACCTTTGGGTGATTAAGCGGAGGGTAGTACATCTCATTACTCCTCTTGACATTCTTGTTCTCTACTTGATAAATAAAGTCCTCCCACAGAAGGTAGGCATAGTCTACATTCTTCTTATGGTACATGCCCCAAAGGATTTGAGCTTGAGATAGTCGAAGACTGTCATATCCGATACTCTTACCACTCAGACACTTGCTGATAACTGCAACAAATAATCTCCAAGGTTGATGCAGCTTTTTGACATTGACATCGGTGATCACCTTTATCTCTTCACTGTGACCAAGATCTTTGAGAAACATGAGAATTTCCTCTTGAAATGGTAGTTCTTCGAATTGCTGATCAGGGAGTTTAGGGCATATTTGAAGCATTTGTCTGAAGTACTCAAGATTCACAATATGTTTCTTATTGTTCATTTTGAAGCGAATCGAGTGGTGATGAACTTTAGCAGTGGCCCAAAACTCTTGCATGTATATTTCTAGAACATCTGTTGTGATCTGGAATGCCTTGTAGAAGGGAGTGAGTTTCAAAACATCATACACCACTTGAAGAGTTGCTTCTTTGGACTTGAGGTCTGAGCTTAGTCGAAGATTACTTTTGCCAATCTTGAGTCGGTTGGCAGGAGCAACTAAAGCGTCATCCAATGCAATTTGTTCAGCTCTTGTGATGTCCATGGTTCTGCTTAAGAAAGAATCAATACAGTTTTTATATAACCAAGTTTATATATAACTATATAGACCTTTTATGTGAACACTTTATGTTTTATCATGATGTGAAAATTTTCCTTAAGTATTAGGACCTCTAAGACTTTTAGCACTTGATAAGATCTATTCCTCTGAATGGCAACTTAGATAGACTTATATGCTTAAGGGATTAAGGCAACCTTTTTGATAATTTAGGAATCGTGGTCTTTCTAACTAGTAGAAAATTTAGATAACCTAAGTCGTATTTTAGTTAACCTTGATTATACCTTGCTTTTAAGCCTATTTTAACTCAATTAGATAGGATAATTAACCAATTTTAATTAGCCTGCTAAGTTAAGTTTTAATTTGCCTTCAA
The DNA here is from genome assembly GCA_026074375.1 of Tanacetum coccineum. Taxonomy (NCBI): domain Eukaryota; kingdom Viridiplantae; phylum Streptophyta; class Magnoliopsida; order Asterales; family Asteraceae; genus Tanacetum; species Tanacetum coccineum. The sequence continues at coordinate 21,850 of BQNB010070444.1, forward strand.
ATTGAAATATTGATCTTAAGTGTTTTTGGTCTAAATCTATTAGATCGGTTCCTTAAAGATTTCACTAGATCAGTTCCTTAATGAGAACAGCTAGATCGGGTCCTTAAACAAATCTACTAGATCGGGTCCTTGATGAGAAAACTAGATCGGGTCCTTAAGAACAATGACTGGATCGGCTCCTTAATGAGAAAATTAGATCGGGTCCTTTAAGGAAAACGACTAGTTCGGGTCTCAAGGAAATTTACTAGATCGGCTCCTTAATGAGAAAACTAGATCGGGTCCTTTAAGGAAAACGACTAGTTCGGGTCTTAAGGAAATTTACTAGATCGGCTCCTTAATGAGAAAACTAGATCGGGTCTCAAGTGACTTGACTAGATCGGCTCCTTAATGAGAAAACTAGATCGGGTCTTTAAGGAAAACGACTAGTTCGGTTCCCAAAGGGTTTGATTAGATCGGTTCCCAAAGAGCATAACTAGTTCGGTTCTCTTCATTTATAAAATTTCACAAACATGATTTTTTTGCATTCACACTTGTTATTTTAGCACTCTTATCATAAGGATAACTTTTAGGCTCAACAATAACAGTATTTAGACACAGTTTCATCAAGATGTTACAAGAAACGAGCAAGTAAAGACATTTAGCACATGTATTCAATAAACTAGAAACAAGGGTATGATTTTATCATTCAAACTCATTCAAGAATTGATAAACATGAATTCTATTACAAAACCCACCAACATTTTACATTATCTCCCCCAAAACCCAAATTTTTGAGCAAACAATTAGGCATATCTTATTCATATGTTAACCATTTACAAAACTGATTAAACCGAGTGCTAAGCACACCTAAAGCTACCAAACCCGTCAACTAATTTGGAGTTTTACCCAATTTGATTTTCAAGAACCCTAATTTTGAAAATTTTGGGATTTCGAGATCAAGAGAGGATGAAAGACCAATTCCTTTGAGATGTAGGTAGATTAGATGATGAAGAGCATTTTTTATATTGTACCTTAGTGATGAAAATGGCTGAGAATGATGAGCAAGGATGGGGCGATTCGAATTGGGGTGTGAAAGAGGGAAAAATATTGTTAAGAGTGTGTGTGTGTGGGATAACAGGGGACGGGTTGGGGTAGGAGGGGTTATTAACAAAAAATTGATTTTAACACATTTGGCCCCTCAAGTTTCATAACCCTTTTACCATTCAATTATAAGTTTTATAAGGCACATAAAGTTTAACATATGGCACATTAAGTCCCTAATGTTTTTAACTAAAACACCTAGAAACTTATATTTGCACATTCATTTTCTAAAGGCATAAACACATAACATATAAGGCACATGAAAGCTAAGCTCAATTATCTTTCCTTAACAAATGATATTCCGTTATTGTTTAAAACCTTTTTCCATTGAAACTCATTATTATTATGAAGAAGATATTTGACATTTTCTCCCCCTCAAACAATGACCCGTTTTCTATTTAAAGAGCTGTAGTCGTTGTTTGAGAAGTCGAATGTCTTTGAAAAAGCATTTTCTGATGTAGCAATGGTATATCTTTGAAAAACAAACACCAAAATAAGATTTCTCTTATTTTCACACATAAGCGCACTGACACGTACACTTATGGAAATATAGGAAGCACGGGTTGTGTTGCAAAGTAAACACAAGCCTTTGCATGGTCATAAAGTAGACCATGCCCGAGAATAAATTCCCGTTGAGAGGTCAAGTTTCCTTTTTGACGGAATACTTGCCTTTAAGATGATGACCGGGTTGCTATCTAAAATAATAGCAAGCCATTTTTGGCATGTTTTGAAAACATTTGGAACTTCTGCTCGAACTTCATTTACAGCCTCGTATCATTATTGAATGACATTTCTAAGACCGTAAATGTTATTAATTTTCAGAAGACATGCCATTATTACCTCTTTTTATATTTTTCTCATATTTTTTAATATATACATATTATACAGGATATCAGAATAGGTACCACCACTATTCTTCAGCTTCATCTACCAACTGTTTCAGTGTCTCAGGCATAAAACATCGCATTCCCAGCTTGTTGATAAGAAATTTAATTCTTTCTCTGCATAGGGCTTTAGTGAAGATGTCCGCTAGTTGATACTCCGTGTTGACAAAGTAAAGCTCTACCACTCTATTCTCCACTTGCTCTTTGATGATTGTGGGAATTTGTGTCCAGTATGCCTTTGATGGAGAATGTTGTACTTTGTTGCAGCAATAAAGCAGTTAGCCGCCTTTTGTTATCACAAGTACATTGGGAATTTTTAATGTAATCCATGCCATAGTCGAATTAGCTGTGATTTCTTTCCAAAGGATTTAAGCAATAATGCCAGGACCCATTGCATTATAATTTAGCTTAGTACTGGGATATCACATCGCTTTTCTGCCTTTTTGATGACCAGCTAACAAGGCTGTTTCCCCAATAATTACATACATCCAGAAGTACTTCGTCTAGTATTTTGGCAACCCGCGTGATTAAGCTGTCAGAAGTAAGTTGTTAGAGAAATAGAAGAATCCTTTGGATACCAGAGTCCCCGATTTATGGTTCCTCATAGGTATTTAAAGATCCTTTTTACAGCATGGAGGTGCTTTTCGGTAGGCTTTGCCTGATACCGGGCACACATGCATACATCAAATGTTAGGTCTGGTCTACTGGCTATAAGATTAATAAGGGTGCCAATCATTCCCGATAGTGTGTTGGATTTTGGCTTTCCTTGGTTTCTTCATCCAGTTTAGATTTCTCTTACATGGGAGTATTCTACGGCGATTTCTACTAATTCCATACCAATTTCTTCAAAGATTCTAGAGCATATTTAGACTGGTTTAAAAAGATGCCTCTGGGACTTTGTGAAATCTGGTAGTCCTAGGAAAAATTGTTTATTTTACCCATCATCGACATCTTAAACTTTTAACACATTATTTTTGAAAATTGGTCACATAATTCAGGTGTAGTAGACGCAAAGATTATATCATCAACATAGATTTGTACCAGGAGAATATCTTTGCCTTGTCTTCTGATGAAAAGTGTGGATCAACCAGGTACCTTTTAAGAATTATGAGAGAGTTAGGAAACTTCATCTGTAGATCGTAAATACCACGCGCGGATTAGGAGCTTGTTTCAACCCATAAAGAGCCTTCTTAAGCTTGTACACATGATTCGGATTGTCTTGATCCACAAACCCGTCGGTTGGCTGACATAAACTTCTTCGCGCAGAATGTCGTTTCAAGAAATTGCCGTTTAACATCCATTTGGTAGCGATCAGTATTCATGTGAGCAGCTTATAGAGGAAAAATTAGCAATAGCAGCGAGTCTAGCCACTGGAGCAAAGGATTCCTTAAAATTAATTCCTTCTTCTTGACGGTAACCACGAGCAACCAAGCGAGCCTTGTTCTTTAAAATTCCTCCCATTTCATCAAGTTTTACCCTATAAATCCATTTCAAAGTAATAATCATCACTTTTTTTGGACGTGGAACGAGTTCCTAGAATTCAAGACGATCAAATTCATGTAACTCCTTTTGCATTGCTTCAATCCAACATGCTTGAGTTAAAGCGTCTTTATAATTCTTTGGTTCAACTAATGTGAGAAAGGCATCGTATTAACAAATTCAATTCCGTTATTTGTTCTGATTCTTCAGATAGGCACTTTAAGGTGCACTTAGATCATCTTGAGAAACTTGATTATGAAATCTAGAGCTTCATCTTTTGACCTTAAGCACTTAACCCATGTAAATCGGGAGTAATCATCAACAATGACGAGGATGTATTTCTTTCCATTAACACTTGCAACATGCATTGGTCCAAAAAGATCCATGTGCAAAAGATAGAGTTTTTCTTGGTTGGTGTCTTTAGATTTAGGTTTGTGAGGTTTCTTGCTTTTGCCCGTTGCACATGCAAAACACAGATGGTCTTTTTCAAACTTTAGCTTAGGAAGACCTCGAACAAGACCATGTCTATCTAAATGGTTGATTGCACCAAAGTTCAGATAAGACAGACGTCGGTGCCATAGCCAAGACTTAGTCTTTGAGGCCTTTGACAAGAGACATATAGGAGAGGACACCATTATATCTCCACAAGACAGAGTATACAGATTGTTGCCTTGAGATCCTGTCAATAGATCAACACCTTCTAGATTACGAATGAAGCATGTGTGTTAACAAAAAGCAACTTCAAGGTTCGAATCACATAATTGCCCAACGAAGAATAAGTTGTGTCCAAGTCCTTCTACGTACTAAACCCTTGATATTGTAACATTCCCAATATGATAATCACCATATCCCAATATCTATTCCACATGATCATTTCTGAATTTGACTGTACCCAAAAATTTATTGACGAAATTAGTAAGCTTAGAGCGATCCCGGTCATATGCTTAGAGCAGTCGGAGTCCAAATAACAAAGAACAGTTTGGACGACCTGCATTCATTGAGAGAGGAAGATGGAACATCGGAAACTATGGATCCCCAAGATTGACTGGGTTCCTTTTTGTTAGTGATACAGATTATTTAAGAAATTAGATTTTGTAACCGGACATTAGTTTAGATTTCTAGGTTTCCGTGAGTACACCAATGTTAAAATAGGCTTAGGTGTTTCATTTTCAAGAGCAGTTGCTTTCCTAAAGGGTACTTCAGTAGTTGTGGTAATCCTAGTTAAAGGGCACGCATTTCCTACTATAGTGAAGGTCCGACCAGTAGGTCTCCAGATGTATTCAATATTTGTAAACACCTTTCCTGTTGGTTTCCAAACTTTTCTCTTTGAACTTTTCTTAACAGATTTAGATTTTACACGAGCATTCACATTATTGATAAAATCAAGAACACACAAATCATGATTATCAGAAAGCATGCAACCATTACACTTAACACGTTTAAGTTTAGAATTTGCATTAAGCATGGGATGCTGCACATTAGCAGTTCCTTTAGGTGCAACAACACAATCATTATTTTTCTAACTAGAGTTAACTTTCCTAGGGTGGGCTTCTACTTTATTCATCTGAGTACTACTTAGTGTTTGCTGAATCTTATCTTTCTTTGTATTGCCTGAAGGTTGTGATCCGCTAGCACTAGTAGACGGTTTTACTCCTGTAGAAGACAACATAGGTTTGTTAGAAACTAAGTTCGATGAAGAAGAGGTTTTTGTGTTTGTGTTTTTTGAGGATATGACGGGCTCAGTGAATCTAACTCTTTTGTCCTTGTTCTTTGGGGTCACAGCCACTAATTTTCCCAAAATAATTTTTATAAAGGTTCTTTGTTGATACTAAGGCAGGTTTTACTGATGTTTGTAAGCAACTCCGGAATTAGTTTAGCATACCTACAGGCAGATTCTAAGGAAAGATTTAGTGGATAATTTGCTTTAACATGATCAACTAGATCCCTAAGAACTGCAGCTTCTTCCTGAGTGTGCTTAATATAGGCAGAGTGAGCTGTCCTTTTATTTAACAATTTACATCTCTGGATCAATAGTGTGTTTTGTAACAACATTATCAACTAGAGCTTTTCCTTTAGTTATACCTGAATGAAGTCATCCTCACTTAAGAGCTTGTAATTACTAAATCTTTTTCCTAAAAGACTAGCAATTTATAATCAAAATTTCTCCATATAAACTTTAGATTGACTTGATTAATTAAATCATACATTGTTCTTTTGATGAATTATCATGCTGGTTTAATCTGAGTCAATAAAGTTTTGCTATAGGTCTGTTTCAAATGCTTATTATCATCAATAAGCTTTGACCACCCTATGATCCAATTCAATATTTTTTTTTCAATCTACTATAAGTCACCTTTTTAATCTTAATCATATGCATTTTTCCAATTAGAGATTTAATTCTCTCTTTCAACTTCTTTATGACCGTGTCTTTCTCTTGGGACTGAGCTTTCATTTCATTTAATTCAAACAATTGATCAAAACTTTGAGCACTTTGATTTGAAACAAAATTGTCCCTTTGAAAAATTTCCTGATTAATTTGAGTATCAACTTCTAAAGAGATGCAATTTTTTTCAAGAGTGGTAAAACTTTTGAACAGTTTATCGTAAATCTCTTTTTCAACGAAACCTTTTTGTTGAGAAGCTCAGTGTCAAGTTTTAGACGCTTTTCACATTCATGCACATTCACAGAAGCATTATCCACAGAAGAATTCATAATTATGTTCACAATATCTTTGTTAATAATTTGTTCCAAGTGTCGTTCATTTTCGTTCAAAACTTTATTCATTTTAACTTCAAACGTTTTTAACTCTAAACGATATTGTTCAATAGCATGTTCCATTTGATGAAAGACATTTTGGACTTTAGAAAGTTCATCAATCAAAAATTGATCGAATGTATTAAATAAGTCCTTCAGAGCTTTTACAAATAGAACTATTTCATCCCTAAAACAAGCTTTTGTATGTTCAAACCCCCATGATCCCTCAGTGATGGCTGTGGTCATGGTTCTTTCTTTGACAACCACATCAAAACCAACAAGATGGTGTTTAAGTTTCTTAAAACTCGTATGAACCCATGTGACTTTAGATCAGTTCTTTTAGAACCTAAACTATGGGGTCTACTAGAAAGAGATGGGTTCTGGAGAATTCATAGAATTCAGAGGACCAAAAAAGGCTTGTTTCACAGCATAATTCAGTTTTGTGGAACAAAATCGTTTACAAATCTGAAGAAAGTTCGATTAGAAACAGCTATAATCGATTGGTAATATTAACTTTCTTTTCTAACATCTAGGATTTGTTGTTTTAAAAGCATTTTGAATGACTATCCTTCTGCAAGCATTATGGTCTCTTTTAGTGTCAGGAAAAAACATGCACTCCTATTCTTAATGACTTTAAATCATAAAGCTTTGGTTCCAACTGCTGAGCCTTTCTTTATATTAGAAAGATTTTGAAAACCTAGAGGTAGTTTAGTGGTGTTTATGATCATAGAATACGAGCGTTTAGTCAACATGAGCAACAGTTTTGTGCAGATGGTCTCTTTTAAAAACCAATATTATCTAGTGTTTGATTCTTTTTTCTAACGCAATCTCTCTTCAGATGTTCCTAGAATTCTTCTTTCTTAAAATCATTTTTGTGAAGCACTAACTTGTTTGCTTTTAATGATGCCGTTTCTTTTTAAAATGTTCAGAAGAGGTTTGTTTAAGATGATCAATCTCTCAGCCTGGCACTTGGAATATGAAACATTATCATTACTCCTTAAATCAACAGTTTGTCCTTCTTTTAAAACTTTAACTTGTTATCTCATATCTTTCAAGGTTTCAGCAGTTAAAGTATCTTGAAACTTTTATTGTCAAAAATTTATATTGAGTACAATTAATCTACTTGGGTTTTTAGTGTTAAATCACAGATAATATCAGTTGCATCTCATTAGTGCAGAAGAGTTAGAATGATGAACAGTGCCTGTTGTGATTCAATCACATACTGAGAATAAGGAATGTTATTGCTATCACTGTTTATTTCAGTCTCTGAATGAGTCACAACATTCGCACTGTTCTGAAGAATACATCGCCATTGCACATCTTGAATTATCATATTTTTTATTTTTTATTTACCAATTATCATGATTATGTACCTCAGCAAGAGCATCTGAACCATAATGAGACAAATTCACCATGAGAGCAACTTTGGCAGTGTTAAGTTAATCACAATCAGAGTCATGTACATCCAAATCATCGGCTTGATAAGCAGCATTGTGGGTAATGACAGTCTGTATGGCTTGACCTTCTACAATTCCTGGATCTGACAAAGTGTAGTTCCTCCTCATGTATAATTTCGACAGTTTACTTGAGCTCATGTACCAACAACCAACTTTATCCTTATAACCATGAATCTTACCGTATTTCATCTTAGGTTTTAGGTGCATTGTAATGGGACATGTGTCCTTCCCCTTTGTAGTTGTAACAAATAACAGTCCTTTGTTTCCCAGAATTGCTTCTACTTGCTCCTAGAGTGTAGGTCCTTGTAGTACTCGCAGAAAAAGAAGTATGTCTCCCCTGAACTGGTTGTAAGGTCACTCTCCCATCATTAATGGTAGCTTGTTGCCTAGGGTTTGACAAATTTCTCAGTGTTTTGGTAGTAGACATAGCAGGACAGTGACAAAAAGAAGTTCCATGAAAGACATCATGTGATTAATGGCATCAATGGGATCATTATCTTTCTGGAACACTAGAACAATTAGACCTGAGTCTAGTTGAGGAAATTCAAATTGTTGGTTAACTCCGCAATTAAGGAAAAATTGACACTCTGAAGGCGTTGCAAGGCAGATAGATAATCAGCTTCCGCAGACGGGTTATATGCAGCAACGTCGGTCAATTTCCTACCCTCCGCACCATGGGTAATTCCAGCAGATAGCCCTTCCTGCATACCTTTCTCAACGGCCTTACCAATCGCCGCTCCGAGAGTGGAGAGATATTCAGTAGAGTTTAAACATTTGGCAATGGCAAGTTCCATGCCGTGGGTAAGTAGCCACCGACGCCCGGAAATGGTAGTCAAGAGACGCGGATAGAATTTCTCCTCAAGATGAAGGGCCATCTCAACAAAATCAGCACATAGCTTATCAAACTTCTCATTCACCTCCTTCATCTTTTCATCTTGGAACTTCTCAAGCTGGTCAATAAAACCCTCATACGCCGTAACTTTCTCCTGAAGCCCAGCAGAGGAAGCCTCCAGTTCATGCACCTGTAATTATGAAGAAACATTTTAGAGATATATATAAAAAAAGAGAAAAGAGGAGAAGAGAGCTTAAGTGCACAAGTACGTACCCGATCCGCAAAATTGTCACTCTAAGACTTGGAAAAGGTAACCTGAGCATCCAAGTCAGCAACTTCTTGCTCCCTAACCTTAGTTGAAGCAGCAAGATCGGCCACTTTCCCACTCAGATCAGTTTTCTCTTATTCTAAAGTGGCATTTTGCTCTTTCATAACCTTCACTTCATCACGAAGAGATAACTCAACAACTTCAAATTTAGAGGCTTCGGCACAGAGATGGACGGCCTCCGCAGCTTCCGCCTCCTTCACTAGCAACTGTGCCTTGAGACTTTTAACTTCTTCATCCATGGCCTTCAGCAATGAATTTTTCTCCTCCATAACAGAACTCAATCTCCTTCTCTCTCTCTCTAATGTTATAGTCAGCACGCATCCTCACTTTAGCACTAAGAGACATTTGGCGAGCAGCCCCTACATTAAACTCCGTGAAAAGTTGGTCATGTTCCATACCACAGATTGACGCAAAGAACTTAGGAGGAGCAAATTCGTCCATCATTTCATGGCAAGTACGACCGTCATCTAGGCGAGAACCATTGGTTACGCTCCATTGGGGTACATATACTTTCTGAAGATTCGTGTCAGGGCAAATAACAATGCGGATACCACCAACAATGAAGTCACTGCCAGTAAGGTTAGAAAAACCACCTACGTTGTGATCAGCCCCACCACTAGAAGAATCACCACAAAAAACAAAAGACTCAAAAAAAAATTATTTAACGGTTGTAGCAGGATCAACTGTGGAAGTAACAGTAGTGGCCACTGTCATCAACGGAACGAAAGGCATGGCAAAAGAATCAACTTTAGCTTCTACAATATTAGCACTGGAATGATGAGAAGAATCTGAAGAGATAACGAACCTTGGCGGAGGACCGATGGTTCGAAGGTTAAGTCTGGTTGCAGAGGCAATATGAGCTTCATCTTCACGCTCCGGCGTGGCAGAAACAAAGGACGTGACAAAGGGTGTCGGAATCTAAAGAATCACTTCACTTCATATTATGATGAACAAGAAATTAGGATTGGATGATGAGAAGACTTATAGAGAGAGAAACTAGAGAGAGAAACTTAAGAGAGAAAAAGTTGAGGTTGATTTACTTGCACAAACACAAATGAGACCAACAACCCTCTCTCCACACATGGAGAGGGGTTTATACACCCTAGATGGGTCGGCCTTAAAGGCTTAGTGGGCTGTGGGTTTGAAATGGGTTGGGCTCGAGTTTACTTGGGCTTTCGCCCGATACACGTGACCGGTTAGATTACATTAAATGAGCCCAATACCCGTCTAGCCTATTACAACGTATATTAATTAATGACCGAGGTCTAATATAAATAATGAACGAACTTCCATTGTTCGACTCAATATTTTGAGGCTAACAATCTCCCCCAAAGTGAGTTCATTATGACACTCCTTCGTGAGATCAATGAGATTGCTTTTGTCATTAAGCTCTTGTGATCTTTGTCTCTGTCTACGTTGTAGGCTTGTTCCTTCATGCTTTGTGATCTTTGATCTTGAGCCTTTGTCATTGTCTTTTGACTTTGTCTTTTTCGTCCGAGATCTTTAAATCTTTATCCTTCCGTCTTGATCGTCTTTGCCACCTTGCGATCTTGTGTCTTGACCAACATGCTCATACTTTACATCATCTTGAAAGCTTGCTAACAATCTCCCTTGATAGACTTGATATCTTTGAAGGAAGATCTTGTATATCAGAGTTTGTGCGGAAGTCTTTGCAAGTCTTACACTTTTCAGTGTCCATGTCAAAAGCTAGGATTAACCCGTCCTTAGACATATCTTGCATCCTCTTAAAGTGGACATGGCCCAGTCTAACATGCCATAAGATTGAATCATTCAGTTTAGAGGTTGACATAAAGGCTAAAGCAATATTATCATTAACGATATTAAGCCTGAACATTTGATTACTCAAATAACCAAAACTAATAAACACACCATGTTTAGATAAAACAAATTTATTAGATTCAATCACTTATTTATAACCACAATTATTCAAAACACTACTAGAAACCAAATTCTTCCTTATATTAAGAACATGCAAAACATTGAACAACGAAACAATCTTTCCAGAACTAAACCTAAAATCTACACAACCACGTCCAATCACTATAGACCAGCAACATTGTTGCCTTTTGGCTTGTCATTATCCTGCACCTTGAGGAACTCCTCAATGCGCATATGACTGCCCAAATCAACCAGAGTTAACTCTTCCTTTTTATGTTTCAAGGTATGCTTGAATCTTTCCAAGAAGGAGTGAGTTTATCAATGATACAAGAGACCTGAATCGCCTCATCCATGTTTATTTTATGTTGTGTAAACCAAGTATTCCAAGAAGTTTATTGTATTGTTCCATAACTGGTCTTGAATCAGTCATTTTGTAATTGGTGAAATTACTAACAAGGAACTTCTTACTATATATTTGGCCTCCAAGGAATCCCATAGTTCTTTTCCAGATTCAATATTTTGGTAAATATTAAATAAAGGATTAGACATACATTTGAGGA
>BQNB010070445.1:0-33121 GCA_026074375.1 Tanacetum coccineum
AAGTCAAAAGTCAAAGTCAGCAAGTCAAAGACGATGCCGAAACCGAAGAAATATTAAATGCGCAAACCCGTACCCATCTAATAAGCCGGGCCAACCCATTACATATTGAAGATACGATTTATAAGTCCAAAACCTAATAAATCCTAACCCGGCCCAATCCTAAGCCCATTACCACTTAACTATAACACCCTTAAACCTAGTTTGCATCGTTAGTCCCTATGGACTAACACTGTCAGTCCCTAACTGTTTACACCGTTAGTCCTTATGGACTAACATAGCTAGTCCTTATGACTTAACACCATTACCCCATCCCTTAACCCCGTTAACCCCAAACACCCAAATTAAACTTTTCCCACCACTTTCTAGCCAAGTCACTATTCATTATCTCTGTCACCTCGACCCCTGCCTCAACCAACAAACCCATCACTTTCCCACGTTGCCCCACACCATAAACTGCCAATTCCACCTTGGCAATCCCCTAATTTCTCATTCGTTGATGAGACAAGGACCAAATTTAATGGCTATGATTCAAGAACTTGGAGCCAAAGCAAAATGGATGGCTAAGATGATGACTTGAAGCTCCTCACACAAGAAGCACACCTCTCATACCTCTCACAGAACTAGCACAAAGGGAAGAGCCAAGACTTTGATGTCTGTTAGGATTCTTGATTTGATGATACAAATGAGCAACAGAATGAAACAAAAGGATCAAAGTCGTCATTATGAAACTCTACAAGCTGGTGGAGAAATATGAAGATTTGGTCAAATATTCTATAAGATAATGATTAGGAAACATCTTAATGAGGTTTAATGTAATTTAAATAGTTTCCTTATCTATTGATTTACTTTCTTTGTAAGTCATGATCTCTCCCTATATAAAGAGATCATAGACATAGGTTTTAGATAAATAGCAGAGTCGACTGATGAGAGTCGAATAGTAAAAGGTGTGTGTGTACACCATAGTTAGATTATAGTTAGTTAGTAACCCCAAGTTATAGTTGGGGTAATAGGGAAACGTATGAATAAAGAAAACCTTGTGATAACATTGATTGTGTTCTTATAATTCCGCTGTGCATATTCAATCATTGTTATTGTTTATCCTAGATATAAAAGATCTAACCAATCTGAGCTTAAATCGATCTTATCAATTGGTATCAGAGGAGGAAAATTCAAGACATAAATGATGATCCTCTAGTTTCTTTGGTTAGAGAATCTATGAAAGAGAAAGAAGCAGATTTTGCTTCTTATACAAAGGCTAGTGCTTCAGGGGAGGTACAAGAGGAAGACATTAGTCCTACAATCTTGGAAGCAGCTCAAATTTTATCACAGGTTGTTTCTCAGAGTGTTAGTATATACAAGAGGAGAACAAGGTCAGCTAATAAGGGTAAATATATTGGCATTGGTATGGATTTCTTCAGTGCAGCAAAAGAGAGACTTAATTCTGCTAAAGTTGAAGTTAATACTGAAGTTATCCTGGTAGTGCAGGAGTTAATAATGGTAATACACCAGTTAGTACTCCTAGTGTAGTTCAGACTGTGAATGTGATTGTTCCTTCAATAGTTAAAAGTCAAAGGGAAGGAAAAGCACCAATGACTTCAGAAGATGTTCAAGCTACTCAAAAGACAAAAGAACAGATAAGACAAAAAGCTGGTCTTGCAGAAGCTATGAGGTTGCAAGCTTTACAGGATGTAACACCCCCATTTTTACAACTACACATTTACCATTTTGATATCATTGGTTTTTATAAGACATTTATGATCAATCTTATTGAAATAATTAGGACGCTTCTTCAATTGAATAGAAATTAATAAAATCTCAAACTAAGAATATATCTAAATTCTGCAGTTACAAGTGATTGGACGCTTCATTTTGTAAGTGATAAATTATAAATAAGTAGCTTAAGTATAAAACATTCGTACAAACCAAGTTTTATCATCATTCCGATTGTTACAAATAAAATCCTTCTCTTCACGTCAAAATCATTTTCATTAATTACCTATCAATATCTTTATTACAAATCTATAACCCATAATGAATATAGCAACTTTCATTACAAATTCATAATCATTCCTGATACTCTCCGGCATCCGACTATATCTCGGACTAGATTTCTATAAGGGGTGGAAGACTATACAACCCAGAATTTTCATCAAATACAAAAATCAACCTATTTTACTATAATCAAAATTATACAGGGAAATTTTCCGCTTTATTACATTACTTGCATTGCCAATATCTCAATATGTAATATGACTTGCATAACTAAAGTAGACGAGCTCACGCAACCTACCTATTTCAATCATATCTTCATATATGTTAAGCAAACATCATAACATGTCAAGTCAATATCATAATATCATTTTTACAATGTACATACTCATATAATGTACCATATGCAACATTATATCAAGAAGGGCTTTAAATCCGTTTATCGTATACTCTAAACCCTAATTCCATAAAGATTTTAACCATCTAAAATGTATGTACAAAGCTACTAAAGCATATGTAACCAGTAACAAGAACATCTCATTTGAAATATAAACTTCCTCTAAGTCAAAGTACAAGTCCTTAAAAGCTCAATGTACAAGTCATTAAGCATGACATCCAAAATAGCCGTTTTACCTCCGTTTTCCTAAGGAATTCCGTACAATCTATTAAGTACAAGTTAAAAGCAAGTAATGAACTTCATTTACATTCCATATTCATTCTCATTTCATAAGATTCCATGAAATCAAAACAAGAAACCCTAAACCGAGCTAGTTTCTAAACCATAACCCGTTTCTTGGTTTTTATCCGTTTTAAACCTAAACCATTAATCAAATAAGATGTACAATACTATAATTTACAACAATTACAAACACCTATTTCTTCATTATAACCATCATTATTCAAAATTAAATCCTAGAAACCCTAAAACAAAACCCTAATCTAGTTCTAACCCTAAAACCTAAAACTAGGCCCTAGTTTAGAATCGGATCAGTCTATAAAACATAGGATCTGGGCAAATCAATAGGTTCTGGGTATTAAGTGAAAACACTAGGTTGTATCCCTATGTCTTGTGATCATTTTGCCGGTGGAATCAACCCGATTCGACGTCGGATGAATTAGTTATAGCCGAAATGGCAAAGGTGCGCAGATTCTGCACACCTGTAGTAAATGGCTATTATCTCTAAATTTTTGTATAGTAACCCCCAAATATGTAAAACTAAACGTTGTAGAGGACTCAACATACTAAACAAGCTCACCGTTTGTAGCCTTCATCGGAGTTACAGTTTGTAAAATGGCAACAAATTACCCAGACTAGATGTTGGCTGTCCAAAAATAGCCACATGTAATAAAAACAAACCAAACACCCCTAAAACGTCTAGAACCACCTCCACCTTGCACCATCCTCCTTACTCCAGGCCCCTAGGCCTCTCCACATCACCCCCATGTGTCCTAACCTAGTTATCAAAGTTTCTTGGCCTCTAAGGGTCTTCAACACTATAAATAGGGGCACGTACTCTTCATTTCAAATCATCCCCCACTTCCTCCTCTATAACCCATCAAAGCAGCAACCCTTTTCTCAATATGTATTCTAAGAGATCTTAAGAATCCCAAGAATATAAGTGAAGAAAAAGAAACCATGAAAGACCTCGGGAGTCGTTATGCAAGGCGTACGCAGCTAAAAGCCCGAGATTTTGACCCGTTTCCAATCTATAAGCTCAAAACCCAGGTCTATCCACTCATACCTGCTACACACCCTTATGATGTGCATAGGAACATACATAAGCCTTGTAAAGTTTCATAACTCAATTCATGCTTATTTTCCATTTAATCCAAAACCGTACACCCGAAACCCTAATTTCGTGTTTTTCATAAAACTAAATGTTATAATGACTAAATGTTGTTATAATCTATACTAACATGCTTAATTAATGTTAAAATAACCACTTTATTGATTATTGAAGTAATTTGAACTTAAAACAGCACTTTTACGTTTTGAAACCCTAATTTGACCCGTTTTGCTTCCTAGCTTAACGAATCGTTATTTTAAACTTTCGTTATGTTAAACCTTCATATTTTAGCTTATATTAATAAGCTATAACCTGCAAATGTCTTTTGGAATGTTAAAATAAGCTTGCATGGCAATTCGGACTTGTTTTACAAAAGTATTCCATGCAAGGGGTATATATCGTAACTTTCAGAAACTTATAACTAAAAGGGCTGAAAATGTCATTTTATCAAAGTTATAACTATAGGGGTCTATTATGTCACTTTCCAAAGTACAAGGTTTACTTTGTATATCTTTTAAACTTGAAGGACCAAACTCATAAAAGTGCAAACTCCAAGGTATATTTTGCCATTTTTCATTCTCAAGGGTCTAAAATGTAACATTTTGAAAAAGTATAAAAATATATTCAAAACATTACAAGACATAACTTTAATTAACGCTTGACGTGCTTAACATTTCCAGATATTGAATAAAACGCTTAAAACCGATTATGTTCTAACCATTATATCATTCATCATCAATGTGCCTTTATAAATCAGGTCCCGGATCTCTATTGTACCACAATACTAGGGAGCTTCATATTAAGGGGTTTCATCTTGGTATTACATTCTGACTGAGTTGTTGGGTTTATGGAATTTAAAGTTCCCCTAGCTCCTCAAACGTTAACTAATGACTTCTTAAGTTTGATGGCCCGAACGTGATACAATAATTCCAAACTCTCAATCAAACTCATAACCTCTCTAGACCCAAAGTTCTAAAGTACAATCTTCCTAAGACTTGACATATTTACTCAGGTTGCGTGACGTGGCTGTTTACTATCATTTTGCTATATCAACCTTTCCCGTTAAGATTGTGATAAGGTCGTCCGCTTTCATTTTGGAATATTTATTGCATCTACCTATCAGGTGAGATTCATAGCCTCGCATTTTCAATCTTTTGAATGTTTTATAAACCCGCGAGGGGGATACATGCTTGTTACTAAACCTGTTACCATACTCGTTTTTACTATAACAATGTGGATTACTTTTCCAAAGACTTATAAAGTTTATAATAGCCTCGCTTTTAACATATTTTGTAGCTTTATAAACCCGCGAGGGGGATACATGCTCAATTGTTTTTAATATACACAAGTACTTAAAACCGATATTATGAAATTCATAACCTCGCCTTTACTTATTTACATGTTTTATAAACCCGCGAGGGGGATACATGCTTGTTTACAAACTCTTTTACATACTCGTTTATCTTATAACAATGTGATTACTTTTCAAAGACTTAGTGAGTTTTATAGCTCGCCTTTTACTTATTTACATGCTTTATAAACCCGCGAGGGGGATACATGCTTAATTGTTTTTAATATACACAAGTACTTAAAACCGATATTGTGAGATTCATAACCTCGCCTTTACTTATACATGGTTTTATAAAACCAGCGAGGGGGATATATGCTTGTTACAAACTCTTTACATACTCGTTTTATCTTATAACAATGTTGATTACTTTTCAAAAGACTTAGTGAAGTTATCATAACCTCGCCTTTTACTTATATACATGTTTTTATAAACCCGTGAGGGGGATACATGCTATTCCAACATCTTTTATTAAATACTCATAAACAATGGTGATTACTTTTCAAAGACTTAATGAGTTCATAACCTCACATACTTTATAAACCTGTGATACCTGCTATAAACCATGAATGCAACTGTTTTCTAAACTATATGCTATCCTGATATATTATTGCCTAAGTACATGAAAATGTCTATTTGGGTAGTATCTCCCAATACCTCTTCAATATCTATTTGGGTAGTATCTCCCAATATCTCTTTAATATCAATTTTGGTAGTATCTTCAAATATCTCTTCAATATGTAATTTGGTAGTAATCTCCAATATCTCTTTTAATATCTCTATATACCTCTTCAAATCAATTTAGGTAGTATCACCCAATATCTCTTTAATATCTATTTGGGTAGTATCTCCCAATATCTCTTTAATATCTATTTAGGATATCTCCAATATCTCTTATAAATATCTCTTCATTATCTAATGGTAGATATCTCCCAATAATCTCTCAATTATCTATTTGGGTAGTATCTCCCAATATCTCTTTAATGTCTATTTGGGTAGTATCTCCCCAATATCTCTTCAATATCTATTTGGGTAGTATCTCCCAATATTTCTTTAATGTCTCTTTGGGTAGTATCCACCAATATCTCTTTAAACTCTTATGTGATTCGATTTTAGGGGTATAATACTGTTCCTCCAGGATAATAAAGTTCTCTCATGATAATACTGTTCTCCCAGGATAAAAATGTTCCTTCATGATAATTATCCCTGCAATACAATATTTCCATTATGATAACTTGTCTTCAACTATTACAATTTCAAACCTAGAATTTTAACTCAACCATTAATGTTGACTTTTAGCATGTTTATCTCAGGTAAATTGAGCAACTTATGGCATGGACTTGAAGATGACTGAAACTTTATCACAATCACATTGTATGTATCTAGATTTTGAGGACCTACCTTTGTAAAACTCCGATTAAAATGAAATGAAACCGTATCTTTTGAACAACGTCTCTTTTGAGTCAATTTCTATGATTATGAATGTTTGTAATCCATGAAGTAATCCCCAGATTAGCTACCCGCTGCTATTATGTAAAATGGGGGTGTATACAACATTTTTCCCAATCTCACATTACTCCTTTTTTCAATCATACCTAAGGACTTCTATTCTATCTAATGGAGTATCCCTAGGTAGATCCCTCTGGTTCTGACTAGATCATGGAACAAAAATACTTATCCTTAACCGCCTTATAACACCATAGGAAACAGTTGGTCGGTCTTTGGTATTTTCATAGTAGCCATAAAACCATTGAAAAGTCAATCAACGTGTTCGAGAAATCATTTATAACACATTGAGAGTTTTCTATATCACCAAAAAGCTCCCTTACACATATGCATCATATTATGAAAGAGTTTTGCACATGCAAGGTCGAGAACGCACTTATATTAACAAGATCTTATCCATTATTAAGCCGTATTGATCACATTTGAATCACTATTCTCCCCCTTAAAAATTGCATATGTGGTGACAATTTTTGACATAACAAGTGAGTTAAAATACAAGGTAATGTACGTTGACCTACTAGATAAACTAAAGCAACAATGTTGAACAGGAAATCATGCCGAATGAAATAATTATTATAACTCTCCCTTAATAAAATATTAGATGAAAATTTTAGAGTGGGATTTGTTGACACACAATAATGAAAGAATTTTAAAATTTCTTTTTGAGAATATCTTGAAAGAAAATCGTGCTCAACCAGAAAATGTTTTTTAATGTATCTTATGAAGTATCATTTTCTTAGAACTTCTCTTGAGTCTTCACAACTTTGAATGTTTGTATGACTGTGCTCAAGACCGAGGAGATATGAACTTCCCGTTGTTTAGGATAAATGTACATAAATGAACATTTTTCTTTCTTTAGAGATCGAGTCCTAAGCTGACATTTACTTAGAAGTCGTAGAGAAAAAATTGAAGAGATATTGAGACATCAAATAACGTCACTTTATTATATCATTTATCCCATTTGTTTTGCCTACTTTTATATAATTATTGCATTATTTGGTACTTAATTGCTTTAAAGTTGATAAATACAGTAATCCATGTGTGTTTTGTGAAGACAAGCTAAAAGGCGCATAATTTAGAGCTAAAACGAAGATATTTGAAGAATGCTGATTTCTGACTACATACGCCGTATCCAACAAAAGAGATACGGCGTATCAGCGCCAAGACTTCACAAGAAAACGCGTTTGACCAATTCCCAATACGGCGTATCCCTTATGTTTCCATACGCCGTATCCACGAAGATAACTATTCGAAGATACAGTAAATAAAGTAAATTGGGAAAGATATCACTGATTGATTAGAAACTTAGCGCCACTTCAAGAAAACCAGCCTATATCCGTATCGACCTTACTAGAGTACAACGTATCGAGTCTTATTCAGAACTTTTTTAATTAAATAGAAGACTCAAAAAATGACTTTTCAGTGTGCAGTAACATATACTTTATATCATATCTCAATAAAGACGAATTTTAGAAGAGAAGATTCAGCCACCAAGGTCAAGCATTGATCAAGAATCCATAGAAGACATCGTGTAACTTTTTTTACTCTCTTAAATTTTCGAATTTTCATTGTTTGATTACGCTTTGTATAATTACAATGGTAGTAGGCTAATACCCTCGGTTATTTAGCCATCTTTAATGAAAGTACAATGTTTGGTTTGTTTTATTAATAACGATTTCTTAATTTATCGTTGATTGTTTTAATTTTGTTTTATCACCTCAATACTTGGTTTATGTGTTTGAATATGCGACCTAGCATTCAACTGGATTCTGTGATACGGACCACGTAATCTGATAATGGGATAGCTTCTCCATATCGTGTTTAATATTAATGGACAAATAGATCACAAATAACGATCTGCCCTTTGTCTTTGAATTAAGAGCTCATTTGGCCCGATAGGTGACCCGATTATGTTATCACCAATCATGCTCTTAATTAACTGATAAATAGATTTGAATAGTGACTACCAGATATATAAAACAACCAGCAAACAATAAGTGGTTAAAGTCCCGTTGGGCTATGGGTTTTAACAGATCACCACTGCGTTAGATTCCTGTAAGATAGATTATATTAAACTAAAAGATTTTTATGCGGATGCTTAATTGTGACAATGTTAATCGTGTCTAGGTCTTAGGATGATGTCCCGCCAAAGTCTCAAGAATGATATCCGCTCGAGAAAAGTAAAACATTGCACTAAAACCAACAAACCGACATTAACCGGATTTACTATGACTAAACAGTTTTTATCACTTGGCTAGTACCTCTATTTCTAACTTCTAATTATCTTCCCTGTTTTTTTTGTTTTATTGTCCCTTGTGAAATGATATTTTTCTCCACCAAACCTGTTCCAGACTCTCATGCTGAAAAGCCCCCTTATCATTAGACCAACGTAAATAGCAAAAGTTTAAACCAGTAAAATCGACTAATTAGAACAAATTAAAAATACTAATAAATATAGGATTAATGTTTCACTCTTAGTGTTCGACACCCTACTTACCACGAACTCCATCTTGACCGGGTACACTGCTCGTTAAAGTGTTGTTTTAGGTTTGTCGGTTAAATATAAATGTAAAACTTAAAATCAATAAATGACCAAAACACGACAGCACATCAGTTTTTTGGCGCCTCTAGTCTGGGAGTGAATTAATATAAACCTTATACTTATTAGTATTTCTAACCATTAAAATAGTTAGTTTAATGTAATTAATTATTAACATTATGTTTGTATTTATTCGCATGTGTTTTAAATTTTGTTTGTTTAAATTCTCCATGCATTTAAAAATTATATTTTAAATTAGTATTATGTCTGGGCTGACCACCTGATACGCCGTATCACCAGTTGGATACGACAATCAAACTTTCTACCCAGAAACAGCGTATTGAGATTTTTACATCTATATGACGAAACTGTTTTTTATCCAAACATACGGCGTAATTCTGTGAACTTAAATGCATACCGTACTGGAAATCAACAGACCTATACGGCATATTCAAAAACTAATTGAATAAGGCGTATCTGTCAACTGATACAGCAGCAAACCAAAAGTCCATATTTTTTCAATTCTACATTTAATTTCTCTCATCAGGACATATCCTACTGATTTTATAGTACATTTGTTTTCAGGTAGTGCATGACAAGAAGTTTTACAAAGGAACTACTCTCACCTTTTGAAAACCCGAAACAAAAATTTCGCTCAAGAAGGAGGCTTTTCGATACACCAAGTCTCGTAGAATCGAATTCACCAGAGTTCGATCACATTTTTGACATCGAGGAACAATCAGAGGAAGAAGTAAGAGAAACAATGACGGAAACAATGGAGCAGTACATGAGCAAAACCGAGGAGATTACGGGTCGGGCGTTACTAGGCCCACGATCAACCAAGACACCCACTTTGAATTGAAGGGGCAATTTCTCAAGGAACTTCGTGACAATACTTTCAGTGGCTCAGAACACGAAGATGCAAACGAGCACATCGAGAAGGTTCTAGAGATTGCTGACTTATTTCACATCCCAAAAATAACTCAAGATCAAATCATGCTTCGAGCCTTCCCTGTATCCCTCACTGGAGCCACAAGCAGATGGCTAAGGAACCAACCATCAGGCTTGATTACAACCTGGGAAGTTCTTAAAACTAAATTTCTAAACAAATACTGTCCACCTGCCCGTACCGCAAAGAAAATGGAGGAAATCAATAACTTCTAGTAGGATCTCGATGAAAGCCTTTTCCATGCATGGGAAAGATTTAAAGAATTGCTGATGAAGTGCCCTTAACATTACTTAACCGACATGCAGGAAGTCATCTTGTTTTATAATGGGCTCGATGTTCCAACTCGACAAATCTTGGACTCAAAGAGTGTCATACCTTCCAAGACTGTCGTTGATGCTAAAATAGCCATCCAAGAAATGGCTGAATACTCCCAGAAATGGCACAATGGAACATCTTCAAGGACCAGAAGTAACTGAACATCTGACGGCTTGCAGTATCCAAGCCCAACTCTAACAATTCTCGGAGCAGAAAAAAGAAAGTAAATATAAAGTGTACGCTACTCAGGTCGATGCAACTATGCCAGGGACCACACTATATAGAAGGAATTGTCCACAAAAGCAGATGGGAAAACTTTAGAATGAAGCTTACATACATAGTACGGTGCACCATAACAACCTGGAGTGAGCCAATAAATTGAGCAGCAGGGCAGTATTCAACAATAACACAATGGAAACTCTTCGGATCCTAATCGAAGACAGAGCCAGGAAGAATCACTGATCCAAAATTTATGGCAGAATAAGCTAAAAGACATGAAGAAAACTTAAACATAATCAAAGAAATTTGAGCTTCTACCGATGCAGCAATAAGAAACCAAGGAGCTTCGATTAAGACCTTGGAAATACAAATCGGACAGATGAGCAAGGTCTTGCAAGAAAGAGGGTTTGGAAGCCTGCCTAGCTCTACAATGACAAACCCCGAGACCCAAACGAGTTTAAAATCGATCTCACTGCTAAAGCCTTAATTTTTCTAAGATATGTCCTTATCGGATGTGGTCTATTAGTCGAATCAGGGCCACAAGCACAGGAGCCTAATATTTCGAAACAGTCCCATGTTTCCAAGACGACTGGCAAAAATTTGCTATGTTGATATGGAGAGAGGCACAAAATGTGAAGGAATCAAATGCTTATGATCACACCTTGCCTTAGAAAGAAAAAGACCCAGGGAGCTTTACTTTACCTTGTTTTATTCATAATATCTATTTTGATAAAGCCCTTGTTAGACACTAGGAGCAATGTGAGCGTTATGCAAATTCACTACCAACCCAGCCATGTTCAGAATTTATCTCACACTAGGTGACCATCGAACTGGCTGACCGAACTATAAAACAACCAAGGGGTATTGTCGAAAATGTGCTAGTAAGGATAGGAAAATTTATTTTCCCTATTGACTTTATCTTTTTGGACATACCCGAGGATGACGATGTCCCTTTAATCCTCGGACGACCATTCTTGTCAACTGCCCATTCCAAGATTGATGTCTTTTTAAGGAAAATTACTTTAAGGGTAGGGGAAGAAAAACTTGTTTTTAAAAGTATTAAGCCCGCTACTAGCATAATCAAAAGGGTCTTTGTGATAAAAAGTCTTGATTCAAAAACAGAGCTTATAGGAGAGGGTGATGAACCATTTGACCTAACTTATGGTAACTACATAAAATTAAATGATTTGGACACACCCCTAGAACCTAAAACGAATCGAGATGTTGATTTTGAGCTAACTTTTGTTAAAACCGACTCTTATAAAAAGAAATTTTCTTGTGTAATCGGGTATAAGTATGTTAACGCTGACCTCCTCCTTTCCTTGTCCATTGACTTAATGTCCAAAAGCTTTTATTATTCCATAATTAAGAACAAGGATGAAGGGAAGAGTCATGCCAGAACTTTGATCGATATACCTGTTTTCGTCGGAAGTTTTTCTATTATCACAGGTTTTACCATCATTGACGGTGATGATATAACAAAAGACGTTGTGCACGGCATGAAATTTTGTAAGAAGTACGCATCATGCCAAAAGATTATGAAGAAATTCGCCATGGGTGACGAGTGTACGAATTGAAGATGAATAAAGAAGACGAAAAAAGTTCAAACATAAAGAACCTAGCTAAAACCAAAGAGCTTACACGAGAGACAACCGGGTCATTTTAATTGTTTGTTGCATAAGTCAGATCTTCCCCAATAAACAAGCCCTATAAACGGCGTAAATGAACCCCTCTAGATACGGCGTATAGACGTCTCTGGACGTTATCAGTTTTTAAAACTATATTTAAATTTCCCAGTAATTTAAATTGTTTTTAGTTACATGGAACCGATACGACGAATCTTAGGTTTTGGGATACGTCGTAATGAACCCCTGTAACAGTTGTGATTTTAATTGTTTTCCTGTATCATTGTAGCGAGATAGAAATTGCACCTGTCTTCTAATCTTTTCTACAGGACCTTACTGAAACTATGATATGGTATATTCTGAAAAGGACATGTGTTGAACTTATCCAAGCATTCTGAAGCCCTAGTCAACACACTTTTTGCTCAAGAACTCATCTTAGAGAATTATCACGAGCAAAACATCAGGGAGTTTTCTGTTCTAATTCTATTTTCCCTTATTATTTAATTGTTTTATCTATACAAAGAGACGTTGTATAATATAAGTGGGGGGATGGAGAATTAGAACGTACTTGTCTTCTTTTTTTAAAAATAACATGCAGAGTGCTAAAAATAGGCAAATTTAAAAAAATTTAGCATGAACTATTGTAAAAACACTAGACATTACCTAGTGCACATAAACCCATGATACAATATTGTGAGAATTAAGCCTATTCCATTTCTAATTGTTTACCTAAAAATTCCGATAAAATTTATAAGTGTGCCGTGTAATGTAGGGGACTTTAGAACTTGGCTTGTTAATCACTCGAGACCGTAAATGAATAGTTACTATGGATTTAGATGGAGAACATGATTCAACTGATAAATGTCTAGGATTAGACCAAACAGCCTACATTCGTAAAATAACACCTATACTGGTTAGTTTACATCCCGTGTAACCCTTTGATTACTCTCATTTTTAGAGTAAGATCCTCTAGAACAACCTGTTGAGCCATTCCTTTCTTTTTCTACACCATATTATATGTTTCGTTACACCTTTGCACCTTAGCCTACCGTGTAGATTAAGCCTATTTTAATCAAAGTTGCTAGTTGCTTTCGTGTAAAGTTTTGTATTTCTTGTGTCAAAGTGAAATTTTTCTATCTCTGTAATGGTCAGGAAATTGCATAATGCAATGGGAAAAATATGTAGCTTGTAAGTTTCGCTACTTTTACGATTATGAATCATGTCCGAAAGAAAGAAGTGTTACAAGGAAAAGATTATCCGAATGAATTATGATAGTGAAGACGGTGAAATTAAACCGAGATTTATGATGTATTGCAAAAAAAGGAAAAAAATAGTCGGTTCAAAAGAAGTTTATACCAAAGGAATCACTTGGAAGGATCGATAATTCATTGATAAGTTACAAAAATCAACGATTGTTAAAGTCTTGTAAAAAGTGGCCGATCTCACCACTTCTCTGTAAAAGTATGCAAAGATCAGGGATGTAAGGGAAGTTTACCATTATGGAATGCCCACTTAGTTTTCCTTTGTCATTTCTATGATCGAGCGTTTGTCTATATGTTCAGAGTCTTATGTCATGTGAACGGTCGGGACCGTTACTAGCAACAGTACCTAATTTGTTTTGGCTAATCAATTGTTTTCGTAAATTTGTTTAAACACCCATTTTACTTCCCTTTTCCCTAACAACTAACCTTAGTGTCTACTCGAATGAGGACTTGTACGACATGCATTGTCCTATTTCAATCGTTATGGGGGGGGGGGGGGGGGGGGCGAGCCAATGTATACATGTCTCAGCTGCCTTGTTGGATGACGACTTTTGGTGAAATTATGAAGCACCCCTACCCTAATACGATCTTGATCCTAACCACTGGTTAAACACGAACAAGGATGTGACATATTAAATATGTCTAATCTGTGTTACGGCCTGAATGGTACGATACAACTTCCTTTGAGTGTGTGTAAACTTATGATGAAATACTGTTGAATGATCAACCCTTAAGCCCTTATTAACCCAATTTTACTTCTTGACTGTTTCCCCTTACTTTATGGTGGAGATGTGTATCCTTGCCAAGCCTATGAAAGAAAACTAATCACGACCGAGCAATTGAGCGTACCAATTAAATGTTGCACCTTAGAATAGTTGAGTGATCTGAGTGTTTTCATTTCCTATATCCCCAGAGAAGACTTGGTTATGTGCAGGTGATTAGGTCAAAACGTGCTAAAAACCGAATTTCCTCAATTTCGGTTTGGACACATTTCATAAACAAAAGCTTTTAAAAAGTCCTACTGAGGACAAAATAGGATTCAAGTGGGGGGATATTGATGACATCAAATAACACACTATATTATATCATTATATACCAACTGTTTGCCCACTTTTATATAATTATTGCATTTGTTGGTTCTTGAGTTGGTTTAAAGTTTAATAAATGCAGTAATCTAAGATGTTTTGTGAAGACAAGCTAACATGCGGGCCATAATTTAGAGCTAAAACAAAATATATGAATATTCTTATGTTCTGACTACATACCGCCGTATCCATAACAAAGAGATATGGTTATTCACACCAAGACATCACAAGAAAACACGTTTGACAATTTCCCAATATTGCGTATCCCCTGTTATGTTCCATACGTCTTATCTACAAAGATGACTTTCGAAGATACTTAAATCAAGTAAATTTTAGGAAACATATCACGGATTGATTAAGAACGTAGCGCTGCACTCCAAGAATACTCAACCATGAAGAACATTATTGCTAGTGAACAAGTATTATCACCCTAAACTCATAAATACATAAAGAGTAATAAAGGAGAGATTAAAAGAGATATAGGGAGAATACTACCCAAAGAGATATTGGGAGATATTACCCAAAGAGATATTTGGAGATATTACCCAAAGAGATATTGGGAGATATTACCCAAAGAGATACTAAAGAGATATTAGGAGATACTACCCAAATAGATATTTCCAATTACCTAGGCAATAATATATCAGGATAGCATATAGTTTTTAGCATAACCATGCATTTATGAATTATCGTAGGTGTCACGGTTAATAAAGTATTGAGGGTAATTATAAGAAACCGAGAAGTAAAAGAGTTTGTAACAAGCCTGTATCCCCTCGTTGGGTTATAAAAGCATTCAAAATATAAAAGAGAGGCCTATGAACTCACCTTATAGGTAGATGTAATAACATTTCTGAAATAAAGCTGACGACCTTATACAATCTTAACAGGGAAGGTTGATAAAGCAAAATGAAGTAAACAGCCACGTCACGCAACTTGAGTAATTAAGTTGATTCTTAGGAAGGTATTGTACTCTAGAACTTTATTTTTTAAAGAGTTATAGTTTGATTTGAAAGAGTTTTTAAATATTGTATCACCTGTTCGGGCCATCATAATTCTAAGTCATTCAGTAAACGTTTAGGAGCTAGGGCCCTTTAAATCGTAAACCAACAACTCGTCAGAAGAAATACAAATATGAAAAACCCCTAATAACGAAGCTCCCTAGTATTGTTATATGATATAAACGGTTTTAAGCGTTTTTGATCAATAACTGGAAATGTTAAGCACGAAAATCCGTTGATTAAAAGTTATGTTCTTTAAGGATGTTAAAACATGATTTTATACTTTTTATCATAAATGTTACATTTTAACCCTTGAGTTTGAAAAGTGGCAAAATATACCCCTCGAGTTTTACACTTTAACGAGACTTGGTCCTTCAACTTTAAAGAATACCAAGTAAACATTTGAACTTTGAAAAGTGACATAATAGACCCCTAATATTTATAACTTTGGATAAAATGCGACATATATCAACCCTCTAGAATATTAATTTCAAAAGTTACGATATATACCTCTCGCTTGGGATTAAAATTACAAAACATGTCCAAATTATGCCATGCAAGCTTAGTTTCACATCAATAGACATTTATAAATTATAATAAACTAAAGCATTGAATTTTATAACGCAACACAAGTTTTTAAAATAACGATTCGATAAGCTAGTTAAGTAAAACGGGTTCAAATTAGGGTTTTAAAATGTAAACTCGTGGTTTTATGATTCAATCATTCAATAATCAATAAATTGGTTATTTTTAACATTATAGCTATGCTTTAAGCATGCAAGGATAGAATTATACACTATTTAAACCATTATAACATTTAGTTTTAAGAAAAACGCAAAATTAGGGTTTCGGGTGTACGGTTTTGGATCAAAATAGAAAATGAGCATGAATTGAGTTATGAAACTTTAACAAGAGTTTATTTAGGATCATATGAACATTATAAAGGGCATAGTAGCAGGTTAGAACATACAGAACCTGGGTTTAGAGCTTCAAGGATCAAAAATGGTGGAAATGGGTTGTTTCGGGTAGTATTTCCACTTGTACGCCTTGTATCTTATTCCCGGGACTTCAAATCTTCAAAGCTAATGCTTATTGATCTTCTTAGATAATCCTAAGATCATAAGGAGCAGAGAAAGGTTGCTCACTTGGGTTATAGATAAGAGAGTTGGGTGCAAGTTTGAATGAACCAGATTGATGTCCTACTTTATACATGAATTCTGCAAGGAGCTAAAAACTCTTAATACCAGGCCATGGACATATGTACAAGATATATACTGAGGTGGGAGGTCTATGGAGTGAGTTGTGAGGTCTAGAAAGCTAGAGTGATGGTGTGGACACCATTGAAGGCTGCCGCGGCTGTTGTGGCTAAAAAGAGGGAGATGTGGCTTTAATTTTGGCCATGGAAAGGCTTAAGCAGGTGGGTAAGCTGCTTATAAGATTCTAGGGGGTGGTCATGGAGGTTCTTGCACATGGGTAAGGTTTTAAGTGGGTTATAATGGGGGGGTCAAAAAACCCGCAGGTTTGATTTGGATTGCTAGGCTCGTATTCTCATGGTATTGGCCATTAATTCGAATGCATTGAATAAGTAGATGTTTTAAAACATTTTTCACATGGATTTTATAAGAATATTAACAAAGATTTTAGCAAGTGGTTTGGTTTAAAATGGGTCGAAATTGAATAAATAAGGTTGCGGGTTCATATAGGGCTCGTTTAGGGTTTCTTTGGCTTTCTTGTCTGAATTTCATGTGCATTTGCTTAGTAATGATAGATTATGGATCATATTACTTATATTAATGGTTTACATCAGTAGTTGGTTTGTGGTTCGAGTTTTAAATGGGTAGAAGTGGTAATTTAGGCCGCGGGTTGAATTAGGGTTTCTTAGGCACAATTGAAATTTCTAGACTTGGAATTCAAGTACTACATTAGTTTTTTTTTTTTTAAAGTGTAGATAAATGATCACAAGGCTAATATTAGGAGTTAGTAACAAGAATTGATAAGTGGTTTGGATTTTAAATGGGCGAAAACGAGTAACGGGTCCAAAGTTCCAATTAAGTAACAGTTTAGGGTTTCTTGATTCGTTTTACGTACACATGAAATAAGATGATGAGGAAATGATGAATAATGAATGAATAGGATTTATATGATTGTAAAATAAGTTATTTCAACTTATTTGAGTGTTGGTTGAGGTTTAAAACGGATAATAATTGATAAACGGGTCATGATTTATTATTTAGCTCGGTTTAGGGTTTCTAACTCGGATTTCTTGTGAATTCATAAAATGAGAATAAAATAGTTGGCAATGAAATGCATGACTAGCCTTAAAACTAATACTTAATAGATTGTACAAGATTACTTGAATGAAAACGGAGGTAAAACGGCTATTTTGGATGTCATGCTTAATGACTTATACATTGTGCTTTGAAAACTTGTACTTGACCTGGAGGGAGTTTATATTTCAAATGAGATATTATATTACTTGTATATATGCTTTAGTAGCTTGTACATTCACTTTAGATATTAACCCTTCATTGAATTTAGGGTTTAGAGGTATATGATAACGGTTTAAAGCCCGTTTTGATATAACGTTGCGAATGGTACATTATTGGAATAATGTACTGTATAATAAGGATATGATGATATTGACTTGACTTATTGTGATGTTTAATTGACATATATGAAGACAGGATGGCCATAGATAGGTTGCGTGAGCTTGTCTACTTTAGTTATGCAAGTTATCTTGCATACTGAGATATTGACAATGCAAGTAATGTAATAAAGCGTAAAATTTCCTCGTATAATTGTGATAATAGTAAAATAGGTTTTGCATTTGATGAAAATTCTTGGGTTGTTATAGTCTTCACCCCTTACAAAAATCTCGTCCTGAGATTTAGTTGAAAGTTGTAGTGATATTATTTAGGAATAGATGTAGGTACTGGGAATGAATTTATTTTTTATGTTAGGCTAATCAATGTCACAAGTTCACGTGTGTGATGCATTTAAAATTATGTTGCGCACCATAATTATGATTACCTCCTTTCACACGTCTACTTATTTCCAAGACCACGCATCTTGATGACAGCCAATAGAATTTCTCCAGATTCTGACTGAACCTGGGTGGATGGAATACTTTGATTTATGTGACCTGTAGGTTATGGGCCTACCACGCTTCCGTTGAGCTACTCTGATCGTAAAGAATCGTTATTCATTAACCTTTAAAAGTCAAATCGAATAAGTATGTATCAAAGTCTTTTGTCAAAATTTTCAGTACCTAGTGGTATTGAAATCATTGACATTGTATAGATTCTTGTGTGTTTCATTGTTATTTATGTTGCAGAATATAACTGAGAATTTTTTGGATATGAGATAATGAATGAGTAATGTCAAGAATGATTATGAATTTCTAAGAGAGATGCTAATCAGGTGAGATACAGATTTGAAATGAAACCGGTGATGAAGGTTATAATGATAATGATTAAGGAATTGTTTGTACAACAGGATCGTAAGAACCTTGTTTGTAAGTATGTTATGTACTTAAGACTAATTTATTTATTAATTTATACTTACATTATGAAGCGTTAAACTCCTTGTAATGAGAATTTATAATTCAAAGTTCAAGAGATTTATAATTTCCTTATTAAAATTGAAGAGCATCCTAATTCATTTCATTAAGTGCTCATAAATTGTCTTACTAATCATAAAACACGATTGGTAAAAGTATAGAAAATATGATATGATATGAATTGTTAGATAATATTGAGATGTTGATTGTACTGGACGCCATATAATCGAGGATGATAATTTATATTGCAAAGGTATGAGGAGAGTATTCAGAGTTTGAACATAATAGAATCAATGGAATTGACAAATAATGTCGAGTTTTGATATCATCAGATAACAAGATGTAACTGAATCATTACTTTATTATTTCATGGATAGCTTTACATATGAAACTCTAAAAAGAGTTGATACTTATGCTACGTATCTCGTAGTATAATTTAGATACAAAGTAACAACGACAAGGATGTAGCTTCATGATTGATGTTTTAGATTGAAGAAGATTCTAATGAACTTGAATATCCTTAGAGTTGTTTCTAGGTGAAATTCTAGAGTGAACAAAATCAAACTTATCTCTAAGTATGCTTTCCTGTGGCCCGGTGATTTGCCTTTGAGCACTGATTCGTGTAATGTCCTTTCTTTCCACAGGCATTACAAGTTACGAATACTGTTTAAAGATCGTTTCTAGTGGTTGGTCTGCAGTTCTTGGCTAGATGACCTACTTTGCTGGCAAGTGCGACACTTGACAGTGCAGGGTCCTATGTGATGTAGGGTGCACCTTTCACACAAAGGACGATTTCCAGTATACCCGTTGGTAGCAGTATAAGTCCTGAAGGCTTCTTGTCTTCTATTCTGTTGTGGTGGTAATCATTGTTATGGTTGTGATTGTTGTGGTTATTTTGTTAGTTGTCGTTGTTGTGATTGTTGGAGTGGTTATTGTTGTTACGATATTTGGGGTAGTTGTTGTTGTCGATGGTGTTTCTTGTATCTTCAAACTTTCGTTTGCAATCATTGGTTTCTTGCACAGAATCATGTTTTATTATTTGATCCATTAACCTCTGAGATATGTTGATGGCTTCCTCCAAAGTTTGAGGCTTCGAGGCAGTGACATTTCCTTCAATACTTTTGGGTAATCCACTGATGAAGACTTCCATAAGTTTCTCTGTGTTTGGTACCATGTTTGGGCATAAGACGGCTAATTCTTGAAATCTTCTTATGTAAGTCTTAAGATCATTTCCTTTCATAACCAAGTTGTAAAATCGTCTTCCTTTTCTTGACTTCGTTTCGAGGGCAATACTTATGGTTAAGATCTTTTCAATTCGGTCCAAGGATTTGATTGTTTGATCTGTCCACAATAGGGTTGAGGTATGAATTCCACCAGGACGGCATTCATCGGTTAAGGTACGGTATCAAATCGTCACTTTGTTTTCCTCGGCTAAGTTGCTTACGAGAATAATACCGATTCAGTCCGCTCAAAACTAGGAATGGAGGTCAATGTACTTCCGTACCATTGAAGTTGAAAGGTTGACGGCTAATGATCTCTTTTTGTTTCCCGTTTTTTGCTACTGAGTTCTCAGTAGGTCAGGTGTTCCTATTGGGATTACTAGCATTTTCCATTGATGCAGCTTGTGCTTTCAGAGCTGAGGAAATGCCATCATTAATTAGTTGTTGGATGCCAGCTAAAGTTATGGCTGGTATTTCAGATGTTGACGTCCTTTTGGGAGTCATTCTATCAATAGAAGATAACACGTAGTGAGAATGATATCCTAAGTAATAAAAGAGAATGTGATGCTTAAAATGCTTAAAGAGTAATGAATTTTAAGCACTTATGGTATGATTCATAATGATGAAGACGGAAATAATGATTTAAATGATGGAGATGATGATGAAAGAGAGATAAGTTGGAAATAATAAGGTACGAAACGGGATGAACAATAAGATACGAAACGGGATTGCCTTTATAAATAACTTGCCTTCTTACTGTACATAGTCAAGATTTGACAAGCGTTTTTATTTATACCACACATCCCGTGACTAAAGGTAAAGCTATAACTAGTCTAAGAGTCTGTTGATTCTAAGCCGGTAGATGACATCCTAAAGATCCTCCTGATCTGTTTGGTGATGAGCTTGGATTTTCTCAATGATTTGTTCAAGATCGGAAATTTTGTAGTGAGCAAAGGCAATCTTATCCTTTTGCCCCAATTTCTTCTTTTGAAGTTTGATAATCTGAGAACGGACTCTCTCAAGTTCAATCTTTAGTTTGTTACTATTCCTTCGTATGATTTTTCTATCAATACATCCTTCTTCCATTTTCTCAATACGGTGAAAAGAGAGTTCTTCTAAGTAATTCAAAATATCTTTGATTTGTTCCTCATGATGTTTCAGATACCTCTTAATTGAGCATTTTCCTATTTCAAATATCTAAAGTGGGGTAGGAGTATAAACTGGTGAGATTGGTGTTACCAAATTATGGTTGATTTTCGAGCTGATTAATGACATAATTAAGAAGAAGATGGGGAACATATTCGTTTCTTAGGTGGTAATAGTTCTTCAGGAACAAAGAAATATCGGGGATCAAATAGTAGTGATGGTGGTAATACCGAAGATGGAGTTAAAATAGCTGGTGGAGTAATAGGATTTGGTGGTGGAAAAGGAAATTCTTAGCATAAAATGCTTGTACGTCCTTCAAACAAGGATTATTGTAAAAAGATAAGAATACTGGTGGGATCATATTATCTTTAGTGTTTTCCGAAGAGTTAAAAGAACTGCTTTTTGATGAAGCTGGGAAGTAATCCGGTGAGACCGAAGTATAGTTGAGAATATTCATAAAGGAAAAAGCATCCTCAATATCGAAAGTAGAGCGGTTGGGAGAAGACATCGTTCTAATAACAACATAATTTGTAAATAACATAAGTTATTTATGTAATAGTATAATAGATATGTATCTTTACATACTTATTCCGGAATGTAGTGGCAAGGAAGGACTTTGTTGCGCTGAAAAGAAATGTGGTTATGTGTAAGGTTTTGACCTTGTTCTCTATAACTATGGTGCTGATAACCAATCTGTAAACAACCTATTTTTACATATAGCGTAGCGGAAGCTAATCTGGGGTATTAATGTCTTAGTACAACAATCATAATCATAGAAAAACAATTAAAAGAGATGTTATTGGAAATTTAGTTTTTGTTTATCATTCATTATAATCAGAGTTTTTACAAAATGTAGGTCCCACAATCTAAAACATAAAGTGTGAATGATAACAGTTCAGCCATATTCAGATCCAAGTCACTCCGTGCCGCAAGTTGCTCCATTACCTGAGATAAACATGCTAAAAAGTCAACATAATGGTTGAGTGAAATTCATAGGTTTGATAAACAGTTTGAATATAAGTCATAGTGTAATAATTGTACAACACAATTATTTATGTAAATGGTATCTGTGCATGATCTTGGGTCACGTTATTATATACCCGTTATTTGTAATAATTGCAACGAATACAATTATCATAGTAACAATGTATTATTGCGTTATCGTCTTGTTTGGTCTGTTTGGTCTGATTTGGTCTTGGTTTAAGCTCATGGCACACAAACTGACTAGTGTATATATATACCTAAAATGATGTGATATATATATATATATATAGATAATGGCCCTCGGTGTAGGTAATGCCAATTTACTATGAAATTCAAATATTGTGTGTTGGTTACTTTCCGACCTACCCACAGGATTCATCATCCCGATTGATCTATCACGAAATATTCGCACGTTCACCAGTATAGTGATTATTAGGTCCATGATAATGAGGGACTTTTAGCATAAAGTAACTTAGACATTAATTGTAATGGTATATCAGATTAGCATATAGTCTGGAAAAATACTTGTATTCGTAATTTACAGCATGTATCCCCCTTACAGGTTTATGAAAACATTAAAGAGATTAAAAGTGAGGCTATGAACTCACTAAGTCTTTGAAAAGTAATCACATTGTTTAGATAGAGTGTTTGTAAAGAGTTGTAGCAAGCATGTATCCCCTCGAGGGTTTATAAAACATGTAAATAAGTAAAGGCGAGGTTATGAACTTTACCTGATAGGTAGATGCAATAAATATTTAAGAATGAAAGCTGACGACCTTATCACAATCTTAACGGGGAAGGTTGATATAGCAAAATGATAGTAAACAGCCACGTTACACAACCTGGAGTAAATATGTCAAGTCTTGGAGATCGTACTTAGATGCTTTGTTTTTAAGAGTTATGAGGTTTGATTGAGAGTTTGGAATATTGTATCACCGTTCGGGCATCATAAATTCAGAGTCTATTTAGTAACATTTGAGGAGCTAGGGTACTTAAAATCATAACACAACAACTCTGTCAGAATGTACATACAAAGATGAAAAACTCTTAATATTGAAGCTCCCTAGTATTGTGGTACGATATAGCTTCGGATGATCGGTTTTAAGCGTTTTAATCAATATCTGGAAATGTTAAGCACGACAAGCGTTAATTAAAGTTATGTCTTGTAATGTTTTGAATACATTTTTATACTTTTTTAAAATGTTACATTTTAGACCCTTGAGTTTGAAAAGTAGCAAAATATACCCTCAGAGTTTGCACTTTTACTAGTTTGGTCCTTCAAGTTTAAAAGATATACCAAGTAAACCTTGTAGTTTGGAAAGTGACATAATAGACCCCTGTAGTTATAATTTTGATTAAATGATATTTTTAGCCCTTTTAGTTATAAGTTTCCGAAAGTTACGATATATACCCCTTGCATGGAATATATTTACAAAACATGTCCAAATTGCCATGCAAGCTTATTTTAACATTTCAAAAGATATTTATAGGTTATAATAAACTAAAATATGAAGGTTTAACATAATGAAAGTTTAAAATAACGATTCGTTAAGCTAGGAAGCAAAACGGGTCGAATTAGGGTTTTAAAACGTAAACGCGCGGGTTTTAAGTTCAAATTCCTTCAATAATCAATAAAGTGGTTATTTTAACATTAGTTAAGCATGCTAGGATAGATTATAACAACATTTAACCATTATAACATTTAGTTTTAAGAAAAACATAAAATTAGGGTTTCGGGTGTACGGTTTTGGATCAAAATGGAAAATGAGCATGAATTGAGTTATGAAACTTTAACAAGAGTTTATTTAGGATCATATGAACATTATAAGGGTGTAGTAGCAGGTATGAAGTTGATAGAACCTGGGTTTGAGCTTATAGCTTAGAAACGGGTCGAAATCGGGACTTTTAGCTTCGTACGCCTAGAATAACGACTCCCGGGCTTCTTTTCTCGATTTATTTTGCTTCCTTTCTGATCTTGAGACTTCTTAGGATCTCTTAGAATACATATTGAGCAAAGGATTGCTGCTATGATGGGTTATAGAGGAGGAAGTGGGGGATGAGTTGAAATGAAAGGTTTTGTGTTCTATTTATAGGCGAATGGTACCTTGGTGACTAAGGGAGCTTTGCAATCTGATCTAGGACACTTGGATATGCTAGAGCATGAGGTGGAGAAGCTACATGATGAGTATGCATGCTAGAAATCAACTAGAAGATGTTAGAACATCCATGTGCTTGCCGTGGCTAAGAATAAGAAACAAAGAGATATTTTTGAGCCTTGGTGACCAAGGAGAAGATTAAGGTGCTTGTAAGCTATTATGGGATGAAGGAGGTGTGTCATAGAGGTGCTTGTTTGCGTGGTAGGGTTTTAAAATGGGTAAAAATGTGCCAAAAAAGCGTACGTGTCCAAATAGGCACGAATAGGGTTTCTTAATGTTTTTAAGCTTATATTTCAAATGTACTTGATTCAAGATGATAGATTACTGATCTTAAGGTTTGTATTAAGGATTATAATCAAGGTTTGATAAGTGGTTTGGGTTAAAATAGGTCGAAAATGAATGAAATATGCTGCGGGTTCAATTAGGGCATATTAGGGTTTTTAGGGTTTTTGAGCTTATAATTCATGTACATTGCCAAAATAAGGATATATCATGGATTGTAAACTCATATTATGAATTTACAATGACACTTGATTGATTGTTGGTGTTTTAAATGGTTAAAAATGAGTAAACGGGTCGAATGATCCAATTTGGTACGTTTATGGTTTCTTAGATTCATTTTGTGTATAACTAAGATGAAATGATGAAATGATGATTGAATATGATTGATAATGTTGTAAACTAAGTTATTACAACAACTTATTTGAGTATTGGTTTAGGTTTATGATGGATAAAAACCAGGAAACGGGTCATGGTATAGTATTTAGCTCAGGTTAGGGTTTCTGACTTTTGAATTAGGGTTTTTAGTGTAAAAATGTATATGAAAGCTTATGAATAGAATAATTAGGGTTTACACATTGTATATTGAGTTTAGTAGCTTGCACAAGAGTAGTGGTGAAGAAACTGGAATGAAAACGGAGGTAAAAAGGCTATTTTGGATGTCATGCTTAATGACTTATACATTGTGCTTTGAAAACTTGTACTTGACTTGGAGGGAGTTTATATTTCAAATGAGATGTTATATTAATTGTATATATGCTTTAGTAGCTTGTACATTCACTTTAGATATTAACCCTTCATGGAATTTAGGGTTTAGAGGCATACGATAATGGTTTTTAAAGACCGTTTTGGTATAGCGTTCGCGAATTGTACATATATAGGAATAATATACTTTGTAAAAAGGAGATAATGATATTTACTTGACATGTTATGATGTTTGCTTGACATATATGAAGACAAATTGCACATAGATAGGTTGATGAGGCTCGCTACTTTA
Organism: Tanacetum coccineum; assembly: GCA_026074375.1. Classification (NCBI taxonomy): domain Eukaryota; kingdom Viridiplantae; phylum Streptophyta; class Magnoliopsida; order Asterales; family Asteraceae; genus Tanacetum; species Tanacetum coccineum. The sequence continues at coordinate 25,964 of BQNB010070445.1, forward strand.
GTTATGCATGTTACGTTGTTATGAGATATTGACAATGTCAAGTATGTAATATAAAGCAAAAATAATTTTCACGTTATTATTGTGATCAAGTAAATAGTTTTGCATTTGAGAAAATTCTTGGGTTGTTATAGTCTCCACCCCTTACGGAAATCTCGTCCCAAGATTTAGTTTGAAGTTGAAGTGACATTAGATGGTAGGTTTGGCTGAATTTATCTTTATGTTAGGCTTATCAATGGTCACTAGTCCACGTTTCTTTTTTATTGTGTGATGCAATAATAATTTTGTTGTGCACTCGTAATTATAATACCTCCTTTTACCGTCATTACATATTTCCAAGTCCACACTCTTGATGTTAATCAATAGTAATTCTCCAGATCTTGATAAGAATAGAACATCGGGTGGATGGAATACTTAGATTTATGGAAATGTAGGTTATGCCTACCATGCTTCTGTGGCTTACTCTGATCGTAAAGAATCATATATTTTTTAATAAGTCAACATTCGAATAAGAATGCTATGTAAGTCTTTGTCAAAATTTTCATTACCCTAGTGGTATTGAAAAATCATCTCCGAAATTGTAAGATTCTTGTGTGTTGCCTTTGTTATTTACGTTGCACGAATATAATAGGAATGTAGGAATACAGAGATCATGATATGAGTGATGTCAAGGAATGATTATGAATTTGTAAGAGAGTTGCTTCGAAATGAAACAGATAATGAAGGTTAATAATGAAATGATTAAGGAAATTGTTGTACAAACGGATTGAAGAAACTTGGTTTTTTACAATATTATATACTTAAGCTCTTATTTATTATTTGTCTATTACAAAAAGAAGGTCCAACTTCCCTTGTAAACTGAGAATTTATAAATTCATAAGTTCGGATTGATTAATAATTTTCCTTATTCAAATGAGAAGTGACTTAATTCATTTCAATAAGATGTTCATAACTCGTCTTACTTAAGCTAAAAAACACGGTATGGTATGTGTAGAAAACGATCTGGATCATGAATGGTTAGGATAATATGAGATGTTTGATTGTACTGACGCCATATAATCGAGGTGAAAAATTTATAGTTGCAAAGGTATGAGGGTAGTATTCAGGTTTGGACATAATAGAATCGATGAATTGACAAAATAATGTCGAGTTTTGATTCATATTAAACAAGATCGTAACGGTATCATCACTTTATGTTTCATGGATAACTTTACATTTGAAACTCTAAAAGAGTTGATACTTATGCTACGTATCTCGTAGTAAAATTCTAGATAAAAGTAACAAATGACAAGGATTGTAGCTTGATGATTGGGGTTTTCAGATTGAAGAAGATTCTGATGAAACTTGAATATCCTCGAGAGTTGTTTCTAGGGTAGGAATTCTAAAGTGAACAAAAGCAAGCTCATCTCTAAGTATGCTTTCTTGTGGCCTAATTATTTGATTTTGAGTGCTGATTTGCATAATGTTCTTTCTTTCCACAGGCATTAAAAATTACGGATATTGTTTGTAGATCGTTTCTAGTGGTTGGTCTTTTGTGTTTGTAGTACTTGGTCTGGTGGCCTATCTTGTTGCAAACCTGACACTTGACATTGCAAGGTCCCGTGTGATGTAGTCTACATCTTTTACACAAGGGAAGGTTTCCAGTATACCCATTGGTAGCAACATAAGTCTTGAAGGCTTCTTGTCTTTTATGCTGTTGTTGGTGGTAATCATTGTTATGGTTGTTATAGTTGCGATTATCTTGGTAGTTGATGTGATTGTGATTGTTGGAGTGGTTATTATTGTTGTGTTTATTAGGATAGTTGTTGTTGTTGGTGTTTCTTCTATCTTCAAACCTTCGTTTATGATTATTGGTTTCTTGCACAGAATCACGCTTTATTATCTGATCCATTAATCTCTGGGCTATGTTGATGGCTTCCTCCAAAGTTTGAGGCTTCGAGGCAGTAACATTTCCTTCAATACTTCTGGGTAATCCACTAATGAAGACTTCCAATAGTTTCTTGGCATTTGGTACCATGTTTGGGCATAAGACGGCTAATTCCTGAAATCTCCTAATATAAGTCTTAAGATCATTTCCTTTCACGGCCAAGTTGTAAAATTTCTAGTTTTTTTTTTTGTCTTCCATTTTTCTTGACTTCGTTCGAGGGTAATACTTATGGTTAAGAGCCTATTCAAATTTGGTCCAAGTGTTTCCTATTTAGCTGTTTTATTTTCCGATGGGCTGGGCGTGATTTGATTTCCACCAGGACTTGGGGCATAATCGGTTTAATAGTACAGGGTAGCAATGGTCACTCTGTCTTCCTCGGCACACTTGCTACGAGAAAACACCAATTCAGTACGTTCAAACCAGCGAATGAGGCCAAATGCTCTTTCCGTACCATTAAAGTAGAAAGGTTGACAGCTAACGAACTCATTATAGTTTCCTGTTTTTGCTACAAGAGTTCTAGTAGGTCCGGTGTTCCTGTTGGGATTACTAGCACTTGCCATTGATGCAGCTTATGCTTTCAGAGATGAGGAAATGCCATTATTAATTAGTTGTCGGATGGTGGCTAAAGTTATGGTTGGTGTTTCAGATGTTGACGTCCTTTTGGGAGGCATTCTTATCAACAGAGGATAACACGTAGTAAGAATTGTTATCATTAAGTTTTGAAAAGTAATAAAAGAGAATGTGATGCTTAAAATGCTTAAAGAGAAATGCTTATTTTTGAATTTTTAAGCACTTAGAGGTTATGATAAAGACGGAGATAATGATGCAAATGGTGGAAATGATGATGAAAGAGAGATAAGTTGGAAACAATAAGGTATGAAACGAGATGAACAATAAGGTACGAAACGGGATTGCCTTTATAAATAACTTGCCTTTTTACTGTACATAGTCAAGATTTGACAAGCGTTTTTATTATTCCACCACATCCCGTGGCTAGGACAAAGCTATAAACTAGTCTGATAGTTTGTGATTTTTTGAGCCGGTAGTGACATCCTAAAGTCTTTGATCGTTTGGTGTCGGCTTAGATGTTTCTCAAGATTTGTTCAAGATCGGAAATTCTGTAGTGAGCAAAAGCAATCTTATCTTTTTGCCCTAATTTCTTCCTTTGAAGTTTGATAATCTGAGTACGGATTCTCTCAAGTTCGATCTTTAGTTCGTCACTATTCCTTCGTATGATCATTCTATCAATACGTCCTTCTTCCATTTTCTCAATACGGTGAAAAGAGAGTTCATCTAAGTAATTCAAAATATCTTCGACTTGTTCCTCGTGATGTTTCAGATGCATCTTAACTTAACATTTTCCTATTTCAAATATCTGAGGTGGGGTAGGAAGATAAACTGAGGAATATGGTGATATCAAATCACAGGATTGATTTCGAGATGGATTAGATAACGTAGTTGAAGAAGAAGATGGGGAACAGATTCATTTCTTAGGTGGTAATAGTTCTTCAGGAACAAAGAAATATCGATGATCAAATAGTAATGATGGTGGTAATACCAGAGATGGAGTCAAAATAGCTGGTGGAGTAATAGGGTCTGGTGATGGAATAGGTAATTCCTTAGTATAAAATGCTTATACGTCCTTTAAACAAGGATTATTGTAGAAAGATGAGAATACTGGTTGGATTATATTATCTATAGAGTTTTCCGAAGAGTTAAAAGAACTGCTTCCTGATGAAATGGGAAATAATCGTATGAGACGAAAGTATAAGTTAAGAATATTCATAGAAGAAAAAGCATCCTCAATATCGGAAGTAGAGTGGTTGGGAGAAGACATCGTTTTGATTACAACCCAGTTTGTAAATAACATAAGTTATTTATGTAATAGTATAATAGTTATGTATATTTACATACTTGTTCTGGAATGTAGTGGCACGGAGGACTTTGATGGCTGAAAAAGAACATATGGTTATAGTATGATTTGACCTTGTTCTTATAACCATGCGCTGTTACAATCTATAACATCCCATTTTTACAAATATGCAGCGGAAGCATAATCTGGGGTAATTACCTTAAGGATACAAAAACAATCATATTAATAGAAAACGGTCTAAAAGAGACGTTTTTGGAAAATTTAGTTATCATTCATTATAATCAGAGTTTTTACAAAATGCAGGTCCCACAATCTAAAATATAAAGTGTGAATGATAACTGTTCAGCCATCTTCAGATCCAAGCCACTCCGTGCCGCAAGTTGCTCAATTACCTGAGATAAACATGCTAAAAAGTCAACACAATGGTTGAGTGCTAAATCATAGGTTTGGAATAAATAACTGTTTGAATAACAAAGTCATAGTGTAATAATTGTATAAACACAATTATTATAGAAAATGGTATTGTTATTATACACCCGTTATTAGTAATGATTGCAACGAATACAATCATCATAGTAACAGTGTATTATTGCGTTATTGTCTTGTTTGGTCTGATTGATCTGATTGGTCTGATTGATCTGATTGGTCTGATTGATCTGATTGGTCATGTTCCTTGCCTAACCTCATGGCACCAACACATTATCATCCAAAGTCAATTTAATGACTTGAAGAGCTCATAATATCAACATATTAACATCCCAAAGTCAATTTAACGACTTGAAGTCAATTTAATGACTTGTAGGATTTATAATATTAACACATTAATATCCAAAGTCAATTTAACGACTTGAAGTCAAATTTAACGACTTGTAGGATAGATAACTTAGACAGCAATTGTAATGATATGTCAGGATAGCATGTAATTTGGAAAACACTTGTATTCGTAATTTATAGTAGGTATCCCCCTCACGAGTTTATGAAAAGATTGAAATGCGAGGCTATGAATTCACTAAGTCTTTGAAAAGTAATCACATTGTTATAAGATAAACGAGTATGTAAAAGAGTTTGTAACAAGCATGTATCCCCCTCGCGGGTTTATAAAACATGTAAAATAAGTAAAGGCGAGGTTATGAACTTCACTAAGTCTTTGAAAAGTAATCACATTGTTATAAGATAAACGAGTATGTAAAAGAGTTTGTAACAAGCATGTATCCCCCTCGCGGGTTTATAAAACATGTAAATAAGTAAAGGCGAGGTTATGAACTTCACCTGATAGGTAGATGTAATAAATATTCCAAAATGAAAGCTGACGACCTTATCACAATCTTAACCAGGGAAGGTTGATATAGCAAAATGATAGTAAACAGCCACGTCACGCAACCTGAATAAATATGTCAAGTCTTAGGAAGATTGTACTTTAGAACTTTGGTACCATTCGAGCCATCATAATTCAGAAGTTATTCAGTAAACGTTTGAGGAGCTAGGGCACTTTAAATTGTAAACCCAACAACTCAGTCAGAATGTAATACCAAGATGAAACTCCTTAATATGAAGCTCCCTAGTATTGTGGTACAATATAGCTTCTAGATGATCGATTTTAAGCGTTTTATTCAATATCTGGAAATGTTAAGCACGACAAGCGTTAATTAAAGTTATGTCTGGTAAGGTTTTGAACATGATTTTATACTTTTTCAAAATGTTACATTTTAGACCCTTGAGAATGAAAAGTGGCAAAATATACCCTCGGAGTTTGCACTTTTACGAGTTTGGTCCTTCAAGTTTAAAAGATATACAAAGTAAACCTTGTACTTTAAAAAGTGACATAATAGACCCCTGTAGTTATAACTTTGATAAAATGACATTTGTAGTCCCTTTAGTTATAAGTTTCCGAAAGTTACGATATATACCCCTTGCATGGATTATAATTACAAAACATGTCCAAATTGCCATGCAAGCTTATTTTAACATTTCAAAAGATATTTATAGGTTATAATAAACTAAAATATGAAGGTTTAACATAATGAAAGTTTAAAATAACGATTCGTTAAGCTAGGAAGCAAAACGGGTCAAATTAGGGTTTTAAAACGTAAACGCGCGGGTTTTAAGTTCAAATTCCTTCAATAATCAATAAAGTGGTTATTTTAACATTAGTTAAGCATGCTAGGATAGATTATAACAACATTTAACCATTATGACATTTAGTTTTAAGAAAAACGCGAAATTAGGGTTTCGGGCGTACGGTTTTGGATCAAAATAGAAAATGAGCATGAATTGGGTTATGAAACTTTAACAAGAGTTTATTTAGGATCATATGAACATTATAAGGGTGTAGTATCAAGTATGAAGTTGATATAACCTGGGTTTGAGCTTATAGCATAGAAACGGGTCAAAATCCAGACTTTTAGCTTCGTGCGCCTAGAATAATGACTCCCGGGCTTCTTTTCTCGATTTCCTTTGCTTCCTTTCTGATCTTGAGACCTCTTAGGATCTCTTAGAATACATATTGAGCAAAGTATTGCTGCTATGATGGGTTATAAAGGAGGAAGTGGGGGATGAGTTCAAATGAAAGGTTTTATGTTCTATTTATAGGCGAATGGTACCTTGGTGACTAAGGGAGCTTTGCAATCTGATCTAGGACACTTGGATATGCTAGAGCATGAGGTGGAGAAGCTACATGATGAGTATGCATGCTAGAAATCAACTAAAAGATGTTAGAACATCCATGTGCTTGCCGTGGCTAAGAATAAGAAACAAAGAGATATTTTTGAGCCTTGGTGACCAAGGAGAAGATTGAGGTACTTGTTAGCTATTATAGGATGAAGGAGGTGTGTCATAGAGGTGCTTGTTTGCATGGTAGGGTTTTAAAATGGGTAAAAATGAGCCAAAAAGGCGTACGGGTCCAAATAGGCACTAATAGGGTTTCTTAGTGTTTTTAAGCTTATATTTCATGTGTACTTGATTCAATATGATAGATTACTGATCTTAAGGTTGGTATTAAGGATTATAATCAAGGTTTGATAAATGGTTTGGGTTAAAATGGGTCGAAAATGAATGAATAAGCCGTGGGTTCAATTTAGGGCACATTAGGGTTTCATTAGGGTTTTCAAGGCTTATAACTTTTGTACATTGCTAAAATAAGGATAGATCATGGATTGTAAACTCATGATATGAGTTTAAAATGACACCTGATTGATTGTTGGTGTTTTAAATGGTTAAAAATGAGTAAATAGGTCAAATGATCCATTTTGGTACGTTTAGGGTTTCTTGGATTCATTTTGTGATTTGAGTATTGGTTTAGGTTTATGATGGATAAAAACCAGGAAACGGGTCATGGTTTAGTATTTAGCTCGGGTTAGGGTTT